>JANHGO010006582.1:0-20000 GCA_024606505.1 Aquila spilogaster
GGTGCAGAAAACAGCCATCTTGAATATTTTAATCTCTGGCAAGTGTTTCTTTGGAACAAAATGGATGTTGGAGGGAAGCAGCATAGTTAACATTGCTGGAGCCTCCCGTGACTAACGGCAGCCGCGCACCACTCCGGGCACGGAGCGGGCAGGCTGAGCGGACGCCGCAGCCTTTCATCTGCCCACAGTGGCAATAAATAATCATCGGGGAACGCCGCGCTCTGGAAATCCCGCACTCCTCTGAGCGACGGTGCTTTTGTAACGCACGGTTTGTATTGATTTGTTCGCATCGATACGAGTCACACGTGATGCTGTGGGATCACCGTCAGAGCTCCTTCAGCACCAACAGGCGGTCGGGTCGGACTCGCCGAGGGGGCGGCCGCGAAGGCTCCGTGCTGAATCACCCCGAGCCGCACCGAAGGCGAAGGGGGTTTTCCTGCCGGGTACCCGGGAAATCGGCTCAGGCCCCGGGTCGACAGTTTGTCGTGTATCCGTGATACGAACCAATTATTCCGAGGATCCATTGTTTGCCCATAAAAATCCCTCTAGGCTGAAATCAGCCTCACGAAGTCCCCAGGATTTTTTTTCCGCTTTTACTAAAATGGATTAACAGCTGTCTTTTCTCTCTCTCTCATTTTTTCTTTCCTCCCCAAACTGATGGTGAAAACAAATCCGTGTTTTCAGCTGCTTTTTGTTTTCACAAAACTCCCGAATTGCATTCCCTTACTTTCCTTTTTTCCCTTTTTTTTTTTTTTTAACTCCCAATTTTGGGGCCCTTTCGTGCTGGTTAGGCCTCCCTAAATGTTAAAAACCATTGTCTGAAGACACAAGTGTAAGCAGCGAGTGTCGGAGGGCAGTGGTGAGAGCGCAGGCGGCAAGGCAGCGGGTCAGGCACAGGGCTCCGGGAGGCGGCTCGAGGCGTTATTTATTTATTTAGGTCCTTTTTGCTGTTTGCTTACTTTGGACCCGCTCCTCCTGTAGATAAGCTCAGCAGAAAGAGCTCGGTGAAAAAAAGCCAGAGAGCTAATAAAAATAAGGCAGAGATGGCTGGGAAGCATTGTCCGAAGATTAAAGAACAGGACCGCAGGGCAGAGCTGCCTGATTTTATTGACTTACAGGTTTCTTTAATGTCAGTTTAAGCAAAATCTCTTTTCCTGGGTGCTAAGAAGTTTCCTGTTAAGATCTGTATTGTTCTTATTGAAGTTTCTGAATTTTCAAGGCAGTTCTGAATGGCTGCGTACACAGTTCCTTGTCATTTCAGTCCATGAATACAGATTTACTTTCTGTATCTGAACGTTTTTGCTTTTATTTCTCTGTGCCATATTTTCCCCTGTGGTTTGATGCCTTAAAATATATTTAGCATCTGTTCCATGGGCACCCCGATGTTTGTGCAGTGTTTCTTGAGACTGCTGGATCCAAAGGCACTATGAAGGCACGCAGCTTACAGCTCTTTTCTACATCTGAGCACGTGGGAATCTGAAAAGAACCGTGGTATGAAAAGCAGTGAGCAAAACTGCTGCAGTCCCAGTGACAAGCTGCATCAGGGCAAAGCTGCAAACTTCTGTTTCTGCAAGAAAAAAGGAAGAGCACGGTAACAATAGATGGTAACAGAGCTGCTGACTTCTGAAAGGACATCTCATTCTAAAAATGAAATCAGCATTCTGTTGGCTCAACTTGTTACTGCTATCCATGGAAGAGGAAGCCCTCAGCTGTACTGAGTAATACTGGGAACGTGGGGACTGCTGTAGGAACAGAGTGAGAGCATATCAAATGAGTGGAAAGCTTAAAGAGCTGCATGTACCTGTCATGAAAGCCCGACTGGAGTGGGAAAGGCATGTGGGATGCTTGGGAGGGAACGGGGTGCCAAGAAGGGGCTGAGGAGATACATATACCTCTCCATTTTGTTACTGGATGTGAAGGGCAAAGAAATGTGATCAAAGCACATAAGTTAAAAAGCACAAAGACTTTTTAATGAGGGCTGAAGAAAACCAAAAATGTAATATTATCTTTAATAAAGCTTTTATTCATATGATCCATTTGCCCTCATATGCCTAAAACAC
This sequence comes from Aquila spilogaster, assembly GCA_024606505.1. Classification (NCBI taxonomy): domain Eukaryota; kingdom Metazoa; phylum Chordata; class Aves; order Accipitriformes; family Accipitridae; genus Aquila; species Aquila spilogaster. Next base: position 2,061 of record JANHGO010006582.1, read on the forward strand.
TGTTAAATGAGACAAGGTCAGGCACTTACCTCTGCTCACTGTGATGTTCCTTTATCAGCAACAGGAGCTTTGGTAAAAACCTGCGAGCTCAACTGCGTGCTGACGTGCATAGGCAGATGGGCAGAGGAGGCTGTGGGGCTGAACCCATCCACATGTTCTAGCAGGGCACAGGAAATCTGGCAGCTTCCACATCAGTGAGGCCAAAGGGATCCATGAGTCTGTGCTCCTGGGAACAGACAAGGTGCTCCGATCTATTTCTTTTCTTCTAACAACTATTAGGTGCATATGGGAGCAGTGCACATATTGGTGAGGAATAACTGCTTGAACAAGCTGAGCACTGTTGGTAAAAATACACAGTTAGGAAACAGTGTGCTTAAATCAGCTGTACTGCTTAGAAGATGACTGTAAGGTGATGCAGTAACACGGCAGAGATCAGTTTTGGACTCTTTTCTATGGATTTCTTGTAAACATTTCTGGTTCTCTCCTACATGTGTGCTCAGATCACTTCTCCGCCTACTTCTTGTTCTACTGCTTGGATGAGAATGGACACTTACAGGGACTGCCGGTCAAAAATCAGATCTTCGCTGTTATTTGGGGGCATAATCTACCTGCTGTTGTTTTTTCCTGGATGAATGAAACATTCTTAAACTCACAGCTTGTCTTGGCAGATTGGCCCCCTGCTTTGCTTCCTGGCAGCAGGGTGAGGCAGTATGATGCTCACATGCTGAGCGCTGCTGGGTCTCACAGGACCACGGCAATAGATGCTCTTGAGTGGTAAAGAGATGTAACCCTGAATTGCAGCGCAGGGGAGGAGGAGCACACAGCCCCTGGCAGTGGGAGCGCAGCAGCGAGTGGCCTCTGCTTCTCCTGAGCAGCTCCCTCACTTGGAACTCGCTCCACTGCCTGCCTATGTTCATGGCTTAAAAAATGAGGATCTTCTATATGCCCAGCCTCAGTATTTCCTTTTTTTAGTCATAAGATCCAGCACTTGCTTTTTACTGCTGTCACACGCTTTAAAATCACAGATCGCCGGTTGGAAAGGTAATAATTAGGAACTTATTGTGGAAAGAAGATAAGATTAGCTGCAGGAGAGATTTATTATTAGCAAATGAATAGCCTCATTTTCAGGATGTAAGAGACTCATACAGATTGCCTGCTGGACAGCTTTTTAGTTTCCAGTTTGCATTAGTGCTGAAGGAACCTTCTGGGGCCTATTACCCAGCTTTGGAAAGTTTTCTTGTAGTGGAAAAAATTGTAAGGGTTCTGGAAATGAAGCCTCATCTGGCCAGTGGGTGTTCATAAAGTCCTTAATGACTTCAGCAGCCTCGGGTGGGACGGAAACCTCTGGGCTGCCTTGGTGGACGATGCAGCATGCGGTGCTGAGTGGTGCGGGGTGCAGCCTGGGGGGGTGGGGGCCTTGGGCTCTGCCCATGGCTTGGTCGATGCTTCTCTTTTGTGAATGACTCTGTGCTATGAGTTACAAGGGAAAAAAAATAAAAGATTATTTCTAATTGTTGGGGGCTTGAATTATGCTTAGAACGCTTTAGGTTTTCCTACAGAGGCACTTTGTAATTCTACACATACGACTTTCATGCTGTCCTTAGCAGTTCTACAGAAAGGATACATTCCTTTTTATTCAAAGTGTTTTCAATTCAGTTTGTGTTGCTTTGGAGAGCAGCTGGATAAATGTGTAGCTGAAATCACAGTGCATTTGACTCAGAACTGTGACATCGCTGTATACGGAAAAGCGGCTTCACAGCATTTCTGGAGCCTTTTACATACTTCAGTAGTTTCACTGTTACTCAGACATCTGTGTGCTCTAACTCAGGGCCGGCTCCGTGCCTCTCAGGGGCAGCCCGGCTGCAGTGGTAATGCATGAGGGACGCAGCTAATTTATGGTTGGTTTGACAGTTGGCTACAAAAGTGGAATGATACGAAAATAATACTCATTCATTTTTAAAAAGCCCTTCGGTGATCAGCTCCAGCCTTGCCTGTGTGGCACACGGAGCAGATGATGCTGTGCTCAGGCCGGTGGGTGTCACTGGCCATCGCAGATTGCATTGCCCTGTGAGACCTTTGCTGATTTTCACTGACCGTATTTCAACCAGTTCCCCTGTAAGGACATTTAGGGGATGGTTGTCTTAGTCTCAGAGGCTGAACGGACTGCTGCTGGAGATGAGGAGTGCTGTGATACTTCCTCTAGGAAGAAAAGGCTTCAGGAAAACTCTGCAAACTCTGCATGTTTTCATTGGTTCGAGGAAAGGTGGCTTTGTCACTCAGCTGTCAGGCTCTGCAGGCCATGTACTGCTCTGCTGACTGTGGGGTGATCTACTCAGCGCTGGGAAGAGAGCTGAAATCACAAGGCCAACTGTAATGCCATGCATGTGCTGGGGAACTGTGCGAGCTGAGCTGCTGCAGCTCAGGCAGCACTGTGGCGGTGAGGCCAGGAGCGGGGTGTCGTTGGTTATGGGCTGAACCCCATTACCTCTCTGTCCCTGACTTTGCTAGGATTCCCTTTGAAGGAGGAGCAGGTTTTGGCTGCGCTATGACTAACCTTGGAGGAACAATGGATTGCTGAAGTGATGCCCAGCTGTCCAGATGCTCAGAATGGATGATTCCTGGGCACTGGTGTTTGGGGCACCCTGCTGATTTAGCCAGTAATTCCAACGGCTCTCCTTGGCCTTTTTGCAGGGTGGACCCAGGTGCTATACCAGGTGTATTTATTTGTGCAGATATACGCAGTGTGGCTGTGCCAGTGAGGTGAGCACACAGCAGCTGGGGAAGAGGCTGGCATGGCTCTCCGGGAAGGCAGAGCTGTTACTAAACACAGCACCAGCAGGGACACACTCGCAGCTCTCAGAGGCAAAGCGTGCCAAGCCTGAGCCCTCTGCATCACAGACTGATGGCTCCAAAGAGGAATGAAACCTGTTTGCTTTTGTGGCGATGGCTCGGTGCCACATCCTCACTGCCCACCACGTGCCAGCCCGTCGGGGCATGGAAACGAAAGCACTCTCCCCCACGATCCCACCCCCTCTCCGCGCCGCCCTCGGAGCCGCCCAGGGCCGGGCCGGGCGGTGCGGTGCGGCCATCCCTGCTGCTCCCGCTGCCCCACGCCTGTGCCGAGCTCTCCCGGGCAGCGCTTCCTGCCGGGGAGCGACACGAGCGCTGTCTCTCACAAGATGAATTCTCTCCTCGCTTCCCCTCTCCCACTCTTCGTTTCTCCCCGGTCTCTTCGCTGGCTTTGGCTTCTGAGCTCCCCGGCTCCCTTTGTGTGCCCCCCTCTTTTTCTCTTCCTTTCTTCCTTCCGTTTTCCCCGTTTCTTGTATTCTCTCTTCACTTATTTTTCTCTCTATTATCTTTCCTGTCCTCCTCTGCATTCTTTCGATCCCAGCAGGGCTCGCGCATACAAATTGACCCCCTCCCAGCCAGTAATGTGATCGAAGCTCTTTGTGGCTCCTGCTATCTCTATGGTAACTATCAGGGGGGTCTCGGAGCGGTGGCAGACCCAAGCACCGGCCCACGTAGTGCAGTTCCTGCTGGTGTTACACGCTGACCGCGTGGGCCTGACTGCTCGTTTCAGTCTGCTTATTAGTTACAAAAACGCCGGTGTGTTCGGGTGCTGAGCCGGGGGCACTGACCGTGTGCCTGTGGGCAGGCAGGCAGTTGGGTTTTCAGGGTTTTGACAAACGGTTTCTGCGTTTGAAGCTGCTTTACTTGGCGGGTCCAGCGTTGTTTACTGAGCATTGCACAGTGGTGTGCCGGCTGTTCTGTGGGATCCAGCAACAAGGCTCATACTGTAAAATCGGGTGTTTGCATGGCAGCGGTACCATTGGCCGTGCAGCTGCCATGGCTGTGGCCGCCAGCACCGCCTCGGCCAGGTATGGACACAGCAGCGGGCGTTCCCGGTGCCCTGGACACAGGATTCCCCTGGTCCCAGCACACCTCGCAGGTGGCTGCTGCCACGTGGGTGTTACAAACGAAGCTGAAGGCGAGCACTGCCTTAGTAACACATCTACTCGCCCACAGCCCTCCCTCTGCATGACAGCAGGCCACATGCTCCAGGGGTAAGGCACTCACCTAGAACACACAGAACACAAAATCAATTTCATTCCAATACTTAGGGAAGTTGCTATTCATGCAGTAGATATGAAATTAAAACCGTGTTTTGTGTCATAACTGTGGGGTTTTCTTTGCCCCTAAACAAATACTTCTATAATATGTCCAAAAAAGCAATCCTGTTTCTAACTTCGCCAGCAAACTCCATTAGTAACATCTGCTTGTTGGCAGGAGAAATTGAGATCTGTGGTAATATATGTATATATTTTTGCAAGATTTACCTGATGTCTTAAAATAATTTCTGTTTCATTTGTCCCATGGCTTCGCAGCAATTTCAGAACACAGGAAAATGCCAACCAGCCATGGGATATCCATGGGCACGGCTGCAGCGCTCAGGATGTGGAATGCCACTGCATTGTTGACCCTGTAAGCATCAGTTTGCTCAGATCCTTGAAAAGAATAAGCATCGGGAGATGATTATTAGCTTTATCGCAGCTTTATTAATCGTTTAGCTCATTTAGATGTATTTCGACTGAGTTTTATATCTACCGACCTTCGAATGAAACAACATGGACTTCTGATGAAGTCCATCCAGCGGTGAAATGGTTAACACTGTGGGCATTTAAGTGCTCATAATTAACAGTCCATTAAGATGAATGGAGAAAGTTCTCACTTAGCCATCCATTGTTTAATTCCGTCTGTTTACAGACTCAAGGAGGCAACAGTGTGTGCGTGCACATGCCTGCCCTTCTGCACCGGGGGAGTCGGGAATCGCGTCTTAAAATAAAGGATAGCTTTAGGAAATTGAAAATAAATAAATAAAAGCACGGGGAACTCCTCAGCAGCAGAGGGCTGCTGGAGCTGCTCAGCGAAGGGCGTCGTTCTGAAGCAATACACCGTTCCCTTTAAAAGGTCTGTATTTTATAGGTATCGTTCCTTGTAAATGGTTGCGAGTGTAATTAATTGTAGGCAATAAATCATAAGCGCGTCCCACAGCTGCCGGGTGCCCGCTGCACGGCACGGCCCTGCTCCCAAGCGGGTGGGCCAGCGCTCGGGAGGGACAGCGTGAGCAGTCACTTTCACTTGCCTGTACTCTTTGTATCGGTGTCAGAGTGCCTGAAAATAACGTGGCAAATGCCAGTGTTTCTCTGAACGTGTTTTAATTAATAATTTGATCATAAATTTATTTATTTATTTATTTTTGGCAGGTGCTGTTTTGGTCTTAAGAACAGGGATGTTTGCTCAAAGATAACCTCAGACTGCAGCTGCAGGACCGTTTCCCTTGGTGTTGCCCTTCCCTGTTGGAGATAGCGTGCTCGCAAAGGAGCACGGCCCTGCACGCCTTCCAGAGCTGACACTGCGTGTGCTTTTACATCTAACTTCAACACATAAAAATGGTTTCTGATTTTTTTTTTAATTAACAACGATGCTCTTAGTAAGAGGTGTTGGTGTTAATTTTGGCAGCATGTGCTAGGTTAAATCTCAGTTAGGCTGTAATATCTTACGGACACTCATCTTAAGAATGCACCTGAAATGGCCTAGCGCTGCTGAGGATGCTTTGCAGAAGATCGCCTGTTGGCTGGCTCTCCTGCCTCACTGGACTTGAAGGAAGATAAACGGCATCATTTTTGGGTCAAGTGGCCATAACTTACTGCAAAGTGAAACTTGGTAGAGCACCCGAGTGGGTGCACACAGCTGCCAAGGGCCTCCGTGAGTTCCTCTTCAAGGCATACTGAAGCTCCTGTAAACTTATCTGAGCAATGCAGGCCACTCATTTCCCAACAAAATGACCGTAGTCACCAGGAATGGAGGCAAGGCATGGCTATCTTGTTGGTCGGGGTTTTTCTTAGGCCTTTTTTTTTTTTTTCCAAATGTTTTTGAAATCCCATCTGTTTTATTCATAGCGTAAAGGAAGGAAGAAAATCAATAATTGGTCCCCAGTGAACAGGAGCTTAATTTTAACTGAGATCTCGGTGTTTGCACGCCCGGGGGAAGGGCCGCAGCAGATGCTGCTTGGGAGCCAGCAGAATGGATGTCATTGCGAAGACTGTGCTCTGAGGTGAGGAGAAGCCTGTCTTGAAACTCAAGTTATAGAGGTTTTGCTGTCTATGCCAACTTACTTCTCCTTCCTGCCAGAAATGGTGATTTTTGAAGAAATGAAGAGATAATAATGTTTTGTCTTGATAAAAAATGAGTGATGATTTTGCGTCATAAAGTTTTTCTTCATTTGTTCTGAACAGAACTTTAGCTTCAGACTCTGTGGTATATCTAGTTTATGTAACATTCAGATTTGTACTGTGTGACCACATGTGAGTGAAGAGCAATTTGAAATACACGGCGATTGTAAATGTATTGTCTACTCCACCAGAGTGACTGATGGGCTATTTGAATCTTTTCCTAAAACACTTGATATGGAAATTTCTGAGCAATTGTTGCCATACTATGAACTAGCTGTATGGTTTGGCATACAGGGCTTCTCTGCTGGCATTGCCAACTGCCTGCTCTCATTGGGAAATGTGATGATCCACGCTGAGTCCTGGGCTTTGTGAACTGCTTGTCTGTATGGTCAGAGACGGGAGGGAGAGCAGAGCTGCAATTAACCTATTTATGGCTGTAGCTTATGCGCAGCTCACTCAGATAAATCCCTAAACTTCAAAACAAAAAAAAGATGGAAAAGTCACTGAACAAGAGACTGAATAGAGCAAATCTGGTTTTAATTAACTATAAAATTGGTTGCAAATGTTTTCAAACACTCCTAATGTTAATGCGTTGGTGAGTATATTGGAAGCTCTCCGCAAGTGGCATGGCTCTCCAGGGACTACACTAGTGGTGGAGATGCTGCATCTGTAGTCATGCAGCCCAGTCCCTGTCAGGAAGGATACTCCATTAGAAGGACGCTCCACCAGGAAGGATGCCCCACTAGGAAGGATGTTCCGCTAGGAAGAGTGCTCTGTTGGGAAGGATGCTCCACCTGAAAGGATGCTCCACCAGGAAGGATGCTTCACCTGGAAGCAGTGGAGTCTGGGATGGTACCTCGTGGTTGCCCAAACAGAAGCATCTATCTTGGTGCACCTGAATGTGTTTTAACTCCCATCTGCTGCTTCTGCTGCTGCAAAAACTCATGTCATTTGGTGTGTCCTTACTTTGAGACACTTCCTCCCTTTGAGTCACCTTGGGGCCCAAAATAGCATTCGGACCTCACTGTGGACATCCCCTCCTGCACACTGCATAGTGAAGTGCATTTGACCACTTACCTACAGGTCCATCTCATACAAATGAGTCAGCTGCCTTTCTAGAGGGATGCAGCGTGCATGGAGACTCAAAGAAGGTGTGCTAGGGTGAGGTATTTGAGGGAAGTACATGCTTCCATGGGGCTGGAATGACTGTTTAATAATTGATCTCCAGTTATTAGCTACAGCTGGAAGTGGTGGCATGGCAAAAAGAAAAGGCGTTGGTATTTCCACAACAGTCAGCTTTTGAGACTATAGTAGTTTATTACAGATTTACAGAATGCTTAAATAACTGACATTGGTAGAAGTACAGTGTATATTCGCCAATTTAGGCTGCAAATTTAATTTCTGATCATTTCCAACATAAACGGGCAATTGATTCTTGTGTGCAGCCAGGAGTTGCTCTTGATGATCCTTGGCATCCCTTCCAGCTTGGGATATTCTATTCTGTTCTATTCTGTACCAAAAACGTTGTTGTGGCAGAATCCTGCCCAAGCTGAGGTGTTACTTTGGGAGTAATAGGAGGGGACTGTTTTAAAAAAATGATGTTTCCTATCTGCAGAGCACTGTTACGCAGCTTTTCATGAGAAGCTCCAACCTTTATGTAAAAGTCAAAACCCTGTATGAAAACAGAACGGCTTTGAAAAATGTTTTAATAATGAAGCTGAGCAAATCATGTTAAAAATAATGTACTCAGGGAATGTCAATAATATAATAACTCTGATCTCAGCTCACGAGAGTCATACATTTTTAAATTTCTTTAATTAATATCTATATTTGAATTATTATCTGATTAGAATGTTTGATGCTTGCCTGGAGTAGCTCTCGGTCTGAGTTGAAGAGCAGTAATCAGCTCTGCTCCATTTCTCTGGCACATGAGCATGCAGGCATATCACGGGAGATTTCTACATGTGTGATTTAAAGCCTTTCCCACATATGTTCAGCACTACTCAGTTGCAAACGCAAGCTATCCTGCAGCCGGGTTATCTCCAAGCAAGTACCATTTTTGGTTACTGAGATGCCCATGTGGCTTTTAAAAACTATCAGTTTACACTGAACCCGTGAGGCCCATGTACAAACTTTTCCTTAGTTAGCGAGGTGAAATCCTCCAAGCACATGTTAAGGTATGTGTGTGAGACTCCAAGAAGCACGGTGTGTGGGTACTCATCATGGGTTCTATCTGCACTGCCATCTGGCCAGGTAGCACATGCTGGTACTTCAGCTTCATGGATGACAACAGTGGTACAGAGTCACTGCAATCCGAATCTTCAAAGATGCTTAATAGTTAATTTCCATACAGGCATTTAAATGACATGGATTTAACTGGAAATGATATATTTAAATATGTTACCATCTGGGAGCTGTGAATTTGGTCTAAGGCCATACTGGAAAGATGGGTCAAAACAGGACCTTGAATACTGGTCTCCCAGATACCACAGAGGCTGTCAAAACACTCATCCAATCCTGGTATGGCTTCCTGGTACTTTACCTGCTGTTGAGGATCACACGGCCAAAAGCATATGGTTTTGATGGGATACTCTGCCAGCACACTTTGCTAACCTGGAGGAAACCTGCCCACAAAGTCCATGCAGCAGGAAAGGAGCACTGGGGCAGCTGCTGTACTGGTGACAGCCCAAGTTGGATGTCCACTCTGCGTCTGCTGTGGGTTGTGCAGCAACTTTGCACCAGCATGAGCTTCATTTTTTCTTTGTAAAAGGAGGAAAATAATTGTGTCAGGCTGTAAGACATAGTCTCAAAGACTACCTGGGACCTGTTAGGATCTGGTTAATTTTACTCTTGCAAAGTAAGCTGCCGATGGGGAAATGTCTTTGTAGTGCCATGCAGTTTGATGTCTGACTTATGTCTTGAGCGTGAGGACATAACTTCTTTGATAATTCATCTTGTCGGAGGATCGCACGAATGAAAAAGTGCTAAAATGGATCTCTTGTTTCTGCCTTAATTCCTGTCATTTCTCAGACCAACCTACAGTTATGCTATGTGTGTGTGTGCACAGCACTCCTGGTAGGCACTTTGGTTCAGAAAGCTTCTACTGGCCTAACAAAGTAGAAATATTTACAGGACTCATCATGCCTAAGTAATAATTTTAATGGGGCAGTTAATTAGCTCTGCTCTTTTCAGGCAGGAACATTAAAATTTAATGAGAATTAATAATTTCATAAAGCATGGAAATATGCTGCCCTGAGCAAAATATGGTAAAGCACGTTATCACAAACAGTCATTTTAAATGAATGTAGTGACATTTTCTCCTGCTTTTGGACAATATATAATATTTGTATGTCATAACTCTAGGTAAAGTAGATATGCCACTTACATTAAATGGTATGTTGGTTTAAGATACAATTTTCAAAGTCCCTATTGCTCATGAATAGGAATACAAACTAAAATATTGCATTGTAACTGTGACTCTATGTCACTGCTGAATTTTTCTTCATCATTTTAAAAACAAAACTACTGATCACCTTGAAAAATCATGTAAGAGCAGCAGGATTTCTTTGGCATTGGCTATATTAGTGTGAGTCAGATCTCTCAGGCAGGCTACTTATCTGAACAGAATAAGTATGTTACTTATTTGTGGATAAGATACCACAAATGGAAGGCAGAATATGTTTATCAAACAAACACATTTGGGGCTTGGGATTTTTTTCTCTGGCATTTTATGTAAATGCTTAGCTACAGATTTGTGCTTCAGCTATTGTTTGTGGTATGAAAGGAATCCATTTCTCATTTCCACATTCAGGGCTGCTTTAAACTGGCCTGACTTCCACTGCCCATCACCAGGTTGTACCCATATCCACGAGAGGAGGGTGGGATCCAACAGCTTTAATGAGGCTTTTAGAAGTCCTAGAAGAGGGAGGAGAGGGAATTCCTTGTTCAAGTCTACAAAGCTATGATATATATGCTATAACTGGTGATGACTGTTCTTCACAGTTTTTTCTTCAGTGCTTGAATATCTGTATATGACATTCCTTATTGTGTTATTTGCAGGTCAAAATAGGAAATCAATAAATCTGAGAAGATGATGGCTATTATGAGCTGGCATTCTGACTGTGGCCGAGGCTTGCATGCTAAACAAATTCAACACAAAACAGAGGCAGCCAAAAATCATGTTGATCACAATTCCCTGTTCCTGTGGCGTGGTGCAGTTTATGTAGTCCAATACCATTTCATCAGTATAAAACTGGTGAAACAGGGCAGAGATTCAGACTTTCATGGCTTCTGATTTTATTCCTGAAAGAATTATAGCCTAGGTTAAACATGCCAATCTAGAGGTTTCCAGTCACGGGGCTGGGCTGTAGCACCCCAGCATTGGATCACGGTTTGTGCGGAGATGTGAATTCCGCTTGCTGCAGCAGTACCTTGACAAAGCATGGAAGGATCAAACTATTCCTCTTCGCACAACGGTGCAGCCCCTTTCATTTCTTAAAAATGCAGAGGAGCAAGATGAACCGTTCTTTCTTGCTGCCTCTTCAGAGCAAAAAAATAGCGAGATAAAACCTGGCTCAAACTTCAAACGCACAGTGTGTCTCCCAGCACAGATGTGAAAGAAAACTGGCCAGGGTATTCTTTTTCTGTAAAAATCAGTGTTAACAATTAAAAAAAGAAATCATTACAGATTTTGACATTCATAATAATATGTATAATATATAAATTAGTAATCAGCAGTGTATACAGCTATAGGCACAAAATTTGTGGGAGTAATTGGAGTGAACGTTCCAAGTGTTGGCCATCCAAACACAACAAAACGTGATCTACTTCTCTCATTGTTTTTCATTAACTTTTATGACAGTTAGCACTAAAGGGGATGCTTCTCTTTTCCAGCCTCTTTTTCATCTTGCAAGCATGATTTATGTCACAGCATCACGGGGACTGCACGTGCAGGTAGCGGACAGCCGGCTCCTCCTGGCCATCCTGCAGAGCTCTCTGCTGTGAGAACTATTGGGCTTTCCATCTGAGGGCTGGCTGCTACCAGCCTCCATCCTCACAGGGGTCAGTGCTGGGAGGAGCCATTCTTTTTCATTTATGTCATGGGTCTTCTTTCACATCGATTATTAAAAAAATGAATGGAGATAACGGCTTTTCTTTTTGGTTTAACCCAGACCTTTTATGTTATTTTAATGTTAGCTTAGAATCTAGTTAGAGAGCAACTGGCAGCAGCAGTTGTACATTTCTTCATCATCATCATGCCATTAGATCTAAAATTTGCTATTTCATCCCTCAAGATAATCTTATGGCTATATTTTATTACATATTGATGCCAAAATTTTCTTTTCTGCATTTGCAAATCCTTTCAGTCAATTAACAGCAAAACGTGAAGCTTTACATTTGGTGAGTGCTACTGTAATTATATTTACTTTGCAGTTTATTGCCGTATGCTTAAAATGATTGTATGTTTGTATTACACCTAAAAACTTCATTAAAAGAACATTAAAGCTGCAGAGTCTGGCATTCCGAAACTAAGGAAATGATGGAAGTCTGTTTTCCTTTGCAACTTTAACACTCTGTAGGGAAATCAGAACTGCTTGCTAGCTGTCTAGACTCAGAACGCAGCACAGAGGAGAGGCGGGCGCCCCAGAGAGGGATATCAGCCAACACAGTGACGATTGGGGAGCCCCCTCTGCTCTTAAGTCAGGGTGCCAGCAACAGGGTGCAATGGACGTTTGGGCTCTGTGCAGAAGTGAAACACCTGACTATGCTCCGGAAAGAGCTTCCTTGGTTCGGGTGGGATCTGCAGCCTGCAATTAGCAGCTGTGCTGGGTTCAGCTCCTTTCCCCAGGGGAGAAGGACAGCGGGAAAATCTCTGAGACAAAGGTATATTAATGGGGAAAACTCCACTGTTCCGTACTAAAGTGACATTTCTATGTTTCTACGGACAGTGTGACACGCTGGCCGCTACAAAGCTGCTAGTGCCTTGTGCGTTGGTCACAACTGCAGCAGATAAATGCAGCAGTTGTGCTAGGAATAAGGGCTGGGTGCTTCTCTAGCAGAGGGCTAAGGACTGTTTTCTGTTTAACAAAAGTCGAGATCCTTTTTTACATTTCAAGGGAGGCTCGGCAGGCACAAAGCGCACAAAGCCCGCTCTGATCCGAGCGTCGCTCTTTTCCCTTTTATGTTCAGGTGCAGCTTCAGATTTGAATATCCTGGGGCTCTTCCGTTCTGGATCCAGGCTTGAGCTCCGTGGCTGAGGTTGGTGTCAGCATATGAAGGATCTGCAGTGAGCACACAGCTGCCCAGGTAACCTCTCCCTTTGCAGTGGGCTGCTTGGAAAATCCTACCCTAGTGTCCTGGCTGGAAACAATTGGACCCAACTAACGTTTGTGGGACTGAGACTAATTTAAATCATTGAGAGTTCGTGCACCGCTTTTAAATGCTGTTTTTGTGAGCACATAAATCTCATTCAGCAATATTGTCAAACTGCTATTTTATGTGATGTGCCCTATGTAATTGTATCTGATGCAAGCTTACAGCTTCTCCTTCAATGTTTCAAACAAAACTTCTGGATGAGTTCTTCAGCTGATGTGGGTTTGTGCAGCTCCTTTTGCTTTAGGGGAGATTAGATGTTTCACACCATTTAAGGAGAGGTCTCCCTTCCTAATGTTGTTTCCTTGGGTCTCTTTCACGTGGTATTTTTCTGTCATTTCATTTTCATTCTTTTACTGAGAAACTTAAATGCTTGCCTGTAAACATTAAAAAATCCACTTGTATCTTTGGCATCAAATATAACAATAGAACTTGTTCTTACATCTCTCCGTGGTACAATATAGAGGCATTGCCAAAAGCTATCCCCTATCATTACAAACATGGGAATGGAGGACATATATAAACACAGAAGTATAACCTCTTTCTCCAATAAGATTTTATAATAGCAACAGTGAACTTGACCCAGCGCATTTCCTGTAGGGATAAGGTGACCCGCAGGGGTTAATGGCCCGTGGCTTTGCCTTGGGCTATCATCTCACCCAGCCAGTGATTAATCCTGAAGAAATGCCCTTTGCTCCCATCATTATCCCTTAAATGGAGCCTTTAGAATTCAAAATGATTTTGGAATGGAATCTACCGCTGCCCTGCACTCCTTTCATTGCAGGGAACTTTACTGTAACTGCTTGTCACACTTGCATAAATAACCTTCAGAGGGGAAAGAAAAAAAGATTAAAGGACTGGCCCAGAGACAGGGAATAAAACTCCAGTGCACGCTGCCACTGCCAATAATATTCCAATGGCAGAGCGGTGCAATAGCAGGGGGATACAACTGCTGCAGCAAGTGGAGGAATATTTGCAGTGCATAAGAATTTTCATGTGCAAGCACGGACTGTTGCGTATTTTCAGGGAGAAATGTGTTGTGTTTTTGATTGTTTACTTAGCTGCTTTCCAGGCATATTCTGGAGACATGAGGTTATTTTCGTAAACCGATGATGGGAAGTTCCCTGCAATGGGGACTCACGGTTTGAAAAGCTGTATAAATAATTGGGTTATTCCCTTAGATAGACAGAATGCAGAAAAGGTTGAGAATATAGAGACAACATTATGATTCAAAACAAAGTTTCATCTCATCTGCTGCATTCTGCTGCACATCCATCATCTGCAAATCGTATCTTCTGGCATAGCGTCTCAGGCATTTTTGGGGTCTATTGCTTATATTTTATTCCTCTGAATGCAGTAAAGTGTGTCTTAGTAGAGCAATCTGCAACCTCAGTCTCTTCCTTACTCCCTTCTTACACCAGCTGATGTAGGTTTCATACCTGCCCATAGTGAGATAGACGGGACTAGTACATGAGGCTGTAGAAGCAGTTAAATTTACTTACTAGCTTTTATGTTTTAATAGACACAAGTTTTCTCATACACAGTTTCAATCAGTGAATGTTCAAAATTGGAAGTTATTGAAGATTAGTGCTGGATAACCAGTTGAAGGTAACAGCTCTGGAAGCTATCCTGGCTGCAGTGCCTTTGTGGTGTGTCTGCCAGAAGCTATGGCTTGAAGGGACATAGTTTGATGATGGGACTCAGTAGAGCAGATTGACAGTTGGACTTGGTGATCCTGAAGTCTTTTCCGACCTATGTGATGAAATCTATGTATGTACTTTGTGTTGTGTTTGTTTTTTTCATTTGTTTAAATTTAATCCAGCCCCTCGCCTTCTGCAGGAGCCAGGGAAACTCATGCTATGCTATTGCTTTGTGCTGCTACTGGGCCAGGCCTGCCATAGGGACAGATAATCGGAATGCAGTTCTTTGGCTTGCTATGCCTCTTTCTTAACAGCAGTCTCAGTAACCTCACTTGTACCTCAGCCTCCAGTGATGGTGTACCAGTTAAGTCCTGAGCTGGCCGGAGGATGTGTCAGACTGTGTGAAGATGCAGGACCCCTCAGGATGCCCTGGGAGAACTACACCTGCCAGAAGGTGCAAGGCTGACCAGGGAGCTCTCTCTGTGACCCGCTCCCTCATGTTGTAAAATATTTTCCCTATGCTTTTCCTCACATTTTCTCCATATTTCAACATTGAGATAACACTGAGTATAGTTTTGTGACCACAAGGGGAGGTTCAGATTGGGTATTAGGAAGAATCTCTTCTCAGAGAGAGCCATGAGGCATCAGAAGGGGCTGTCCAGGGAGGTGGTCGAGTCACTGTCCCTGGAGATGTTAAAGGAAAGGATATAGATGCGTCGCTGAGGGACATGGTTAGTTGGCATTATTGGTGGTCAGTGGATGGCTGGACTAGATGATCTTAGTGGTCTTTTCCAACCTGAATGATTCTACGATTCTTCTATGAGTCTATTAACTCAGTGCTGTTTGTAGCTAAAGATATACCCTTAAATGAAAAAGAATCATTAAAAATAATATGGAAAATATATGCATTTTTTCCCCTGATGCCCAAAGAAGGCATTAACCGTGCTTGCAGTATTGGCCATTTTTTAAAGATTTATCTTCCTGCTTATTTTTCTTAAAGAATCTAAGCATTATGAACTGCTGGTGCATAACTATCAACACTGGTATCTCTGATGCCTCTAAGATTTTGCTGAAGAAAAGTGTTGCCAGATGTGTGAAACCTAAGGGCGCAGAGGACCACTGCAGTAGCGCTGCTCTCTTGGAGGAAGGTGTGTCCTGGGCCACCCATGGGCTCGGGGAGGCAGTCTGAGGCGGGGCAATGGTACTGCTCGCTGTAACCTGGGATGACAAAAAGTGGATTTCTGCCTGGTGTTTACTCAAAGACAGTGACGCTCCTGGTTCGTCCCATGTCTTTCTCTTGTTAAATACATGCCTGAAAATAATTCGTTATGAACTCTGTTAAATTCTCCCAACTGTTTTCATTTTAACATCAGCTTTAGAGCAGTGTTTCATTCTGTGTGTGGACAGAACCTGGCACCATGGAAACAGAAACCTGATTGAGACCTCTACATTTTATGACAGTATAAATAATGGTAAATTTGATGGAGCTCTTTGAGTAACAGAACAACAGAGTGGGGTTTGGTTTACAGCTCTTGACCACGCCTTGCCTATATGCCTAGTGCTGCAGATTGCTTTTCCACGTATTGCCTCCTGCTAGTAAGAATGTCATAAATGCCCACTTTAATCATAGAGTCATTTGAATTGGAAGGGACCCTTAAGGGTCATCTAGTCCAACTGCCATGCAATGAACAGGGATACTGACTCTGCCTAAAAAACACCAGTTTAATTCCTGCGTAGGGTGACAACTTGGAGAGCCTGAAAGAGTGGAAACTATGTTCTAATTGAGGTTTAGCTGAGGCTCTGGCTTGGTAGTATAGAGGCTGGACAGAGATCTGGACTCAAGCGTGTTAATCTGTAAAGGGAACAAAGCCAGTGGTTGGTTCCACAACACTCCCCTGTTGAGACACTGGAGAGCCTAAGACTCACCTAAAATCCCACGTATTCAAAACCCAGGCAGAAGGGAATAAAGCAGGTTATCAGAACTTGAAATCAGACACTTATGTGACACTTACTTTTTTAAACAAGATTGTTCCTGTTCAGCTCTGTGGGTTGGAATTCATGACACGTACAGATGGTGTGGCACATTGGCGGCTGCGGTACTTACACCTTGCTTCTCTTGTCTCTTTGCACAAAGAGTTCAAACACCAAATATTACTCAGAGTAATTTAAAATGAAGACCTTTGCTGTTTTGAGTAATATTCTGCCCTTTTGCTTCCAGCACTTTAGCTGATCATCATGACCTTTCCTTTTCTTAAAGGGAGGCACAGGGAGACATATTGCATTTGCTGGCAGACGCAAACTGACTGCTTCTTAAATCACCCGGTAGAAATGTTTTCCTGTGGCAAAGTGATATCTGTACCAGTCCCTGGTACAGAGGCTCTTATGCACAGTGGAAGGAGATGGAATGTACAGAGAGGCTGTGGACAAGAGATCCCCCCAGAGAAGTGGTGTGGCTGGTGGCTGTGTGTATTCCCCAGACAACTTTTTCAACAGAAGGGAAGCAAACGGCCTTCTGGAGTAATTCCCATTTGCAGAGGTTTTAGTGCAGCTGCCAAGTAAGGGCAGTGGAGCCGAGATTGTTCCACAGAGACCTGTGGCATCGTAGCCGTGACGTGGCCGTATATCATCAGCCTCTGTCATCCCTGATCTGCAGCCTCTCACATGATAACACAGAGCACTGCTGCTCCTTTACTGACTTAGTCCCTGGTTAATCAGTTTGTTCAGGTTTTGAATGCTGTATTCAAGCATATTTTTAACAATGAAAAGCTCTCTGTGTTAAAAGAAAGGTCCTACGTATTTGAGTCGCATTCTTTTCTTTGCAATCATTTCAGTTTTTGAGTCACTTGATTTGTAGTAGCTGTGGCTCATTATGAGAAGTATTTGTCAGTGAGGACGCTGAGGCACGCACAGCTCTACATGTGAAATTTAATTATGGGCATGGGAATTTCCTGTCCATTCCCTTGAAATATTGCTGCTTAAAACCTGATAGACTGAAGGTTTTGCAAATTGAAAGAGAGAACCATGAAGGAAGATAGACAGAGGGATAGACAGAGGGGTCCAGAGATGTCTGGTGTCTGGGGAGCGAAGAAAAAAGCCAGGTTCCCTTACGAGCAGTGAATGACCTTGGAGCTTTTGGAACAGAGGAAAAAGAGGACACCCTAGAGGCACAAGGGGTTGCACAATGGAGCCTGATGGCAAACAGTGAGGGATGGGTCCTTGACGAGGGCCAGGAGAGAAGAAAGTGCTTGGAATAGAGTGAGAAAAGTTAGAGCTGGAGGGAGACCTCTGGCTAAGGAGGTTTTATATCAGGCTGTGAGCGCAGGGCACACGTGCTTATATTCAGTGTAAGGTATGCTGACAAACTACAGGATAAGGTGGGCATAATTTTTATTCCCTAGATTTGCTTTGTGTGTCTGTCCTCAGGTCAGGAATATTTGGGACAGAGACAGTGGTGAGGTTTTGCTGCTTTTGCCTTAGCTGGAGATCTAGCACAGCTAAGGGAGAGAGCTGCCTTCCCTCCGGCTCCTGCATCACACAAAATGGATGGCCAGGTCCCAGCGGGGGCCCAAGGCAGTGTTCCTGGCAGTGCAGTCCATAACCCACCCAGCATGAGCAACGCGTTTCTCCCTCTCCGCCCCAGGAGCAGAGTCCTGACCCCTCGCTCCATGCTGGCCACAGCGTGCTTCTCCCACTGG
>JANHGO010006583.1:0-21191 GCA_024606505.1 Aquila spilogaster
AGTGGAATTTTCAAACTGATCTGTCAAAGACCAAGGTGATCTGCTATGAATAAAAGAAAAAAAGAGTAGAAGTGGGATGTTTGAAACAGGCTAGCTTGTTGCATCATGTTCTTGACATCAGGAGAAAACTCAAGAGGGAAAAATGGGGAAAACCCACAGCTGACTTTTTAACTATGGATTTTCCAAGACAGAGAAGCATTCCAAAGGTGTTGTGGGGAACTGAACCAAAAAATTGGTTTTCCAGGACTATCCCAATCAAGGCAGATCTTGCAACGAATCTAAGATAGGTATCCTTATCTGTTTGTATTGTATCCAGTAGAATAAAGGGGATAATCATTATTTTCTTTTTAACTTTTCCTTGTAATGTGCCGGTTTAAAAATTATCAATGAAATGTATTGGACTTTTATTTTTTAATCTGGAAAGTCTCTCAGAGAGGAATTTATAGCTGAAATAAGAAAAGGATGACCTGTTGTGTGCATAGACATTTCTAACTCAGCTCTATCTGCTGTATTTGTGTCTATTGTGGGATGTTTCAGGTTGTGCTACTGGCACACCACACAAACACTACTTTTTCCTGGAAGAACTGGCACAAATGCTGTGAACATATTCTGAAATGGGAGATTCCTTTAAAGAGGAGCTATAGGACATGAGTGGGGTGAAACACAAGCAAGGAGCTTATTCTGGCGCTGATTTTCCAGCTAGGCTTTCAATATTGCAGTAATAGTAATACTTAACCCACAAGGATCTGTGAATCATATTTGAATGAAATTGCAATGTATGAATATTTTGCCAGATTTCTATTAGCAATTTTGAAGTTATACATTTCTTATCATATGAAGCATGCTAAAATTGGTCCAGAGCTCCTGTTTGCCTGCTTTATTCTAACTGAAATTGACAGCTAGATCTGGTAGAAGCAATCTGAATTGAAATTAAAATCCTCCCCCCCACACACCTTTTTCTGTAAAATAATTAATTTATTTTGTTGATGAACTCCGTTTTAAAACACTCCAAGTCTTGTTAAACAAAAATAACAGTCTAATTGATACAACATCCATATACCTGAGATGTATGCTGCTTTATGAAATTCAGGAGCTACACTGTCCTCTCGCTCTCTCTGTCCCCTTCTCTTTCTGTGTATATACACACGTATATAATTGTAAGTGACACATCATTTTTTTAAGGGCAGAATTTGATTCTGAGTTCAGTACAGTGTGTTCGTGGAACTAATGGCTATCATATTTCTTTTGAAATGGTATATTCTATCTTCTGTTTCTTCTTTTTTGCCCTCTACATAAGGAATAACATTTATAGTTGACAGGCTACCAGGTGAGACATGATGGTAGTGATTGTATAAGGTTAAGAAAGCTGAAAACCGAAGTTAAATTTTTCGGATTATCTCCATTCAGCAATCAGTGCTTGTGCTTGTGCCTGTGTGTGCGTGTGATTTGCTGCATGCTGCATACTGAGGAAGATATGCAGCAGAATTATTTCTGCTATCCTTCATGTACCATATGCTGCAGTCTGTCGTGAAAGAGGCTTGGAAATGACAGATTGGAAATTCTCTTGGCTTTTACAATCTCTGTGCTCCAAGACTGTGGGATGTATCTGTGTGGCTGCTGGGTTCCTCACATCCTTGAGTTTTCCACTTTCAGCAGCAAGGATGGAAGAGGAATAGAGTGGGGAGAAAGCGAAGGGAAAAATCTTGGTTTCTCTGGGACTAGATAGCTTCAGCTGTCACTGCCCTGTGGCAAAGGCAGTCCCAATACAGTAAACACCACCCCAGCTGTGTCTGGACATACTACCTTTCATGTTAGTACAGACTAGAAATGTGAGTCATGAGCTGCTTGGCTCAGGAAAGCTTTTTTGGCAATAACTAATCAGTTTTTTTGTTTTTTTTTCTGAGACTCAATACAAAGAAAGTGGAGGAGATGCCAGGGAGATGCTGTTCCTTGCATGCTTCTGGTTATGCTGTTTTTCCAGACACCTACATGACAAAAAAATGTAGCTTTGGGAAAGAGAAGCATAGCATATAGAACAGTAACAAAAAAATTTTCTTATCATGGCCTATGGAGAGACTGTAGAATTATATGTGCTTATCTTGACCCTCCCAGTTTATTTAATGTATATTTAAAAACTGATTTAGCATAACTTAGGCCACTTCATATTTATGCAGAAAACATCTACAACTACATGTAATGAGTTTGTAAGACATAAATTCACTAAAAAGAGCAAGAAGACTAATTGAGTGAGTCTGGGTTTTGAATCAAACCCATCCAGTTTCTTCTTTTATCCTTTTTTTGTGATTCCCTCCCACCCCTCTCTTGAAGGTCCTTTGAAAGGTTCCTGATATGCATCCAGTGATTCGTAACTCCCATAAAAATCTAGCATCCATTGCTTAGAAACAGGAGGCACTGAGTTAGCAGAAAAATGTAGGTTACCATCTGAGGCTGTACAACTGGCAGCCTGATGCCAAGCCAATAGCCCGGGAGTTTAAATCTGGACTGGATATTTCATGGCCAAAAGAAGCCTTGTTCATGTGTGTGCATGTATGTGTTGTTGTGACTTCATGCTGTCTTTCTCTGTGCGAAGAACTTGGGTGAGTGATTCATGGACTTGTGTCGGAAGTAATGATGCTGAACTCCTTCCATGACTATTATTCCCCCCAATAAACCCATGAGCCCTTAAATGTTGTTGAAAACATTGTGATGGGGTGTATCAGAACTCTGCAGGTTGTCATCTGCAGTTAGGAAAACCCATATCCCATAGTGGGACATTTTCTTGATGAAACTGAAAAAGAATGGAGCAAGGATACTATCTATTAGTGTGAATCTGTCCGTGAAATCATTCTTAGTTTTGGAGTTTTGATCCAGCATCTTTAATGAAGATCTTTCCTATGTACCTGAAGAAGACTGCTGCACTTTGTCTTTTTCTGATATGAGTTTTATCATTTCTTAAATTTGTGGTGCAGAACTGAAAGGTAAATGCAGTAAATCTACCTCTTACACTAGAAAACTGTGATGAATAAAGCTCATTATTGCCCAAGGAAGAGGAACGATTGGTTGGTTGGGACATTCTTTGAACTCTGAGGCAAACTTAACTTAAGAAACCTTTTTTTTTTTTCTTTTTTGTTCTCAACTCTGGAGACAAATTCTGAGATCATCACACTATTAGAGCACCATCTTTGCTTGGGAGACATGAAGCAGCTGAAGATTTAAACTCCGTGTTGTGTAGCTGTCTTGTTGATATTGATAAACAGCTATAAAAAGGCAACATTTGTTCTCCAAACAGATTTTTATCTCTTAGATTTCTTTTCAATCAAGCCTATAATTTCATAAATTTATCAGATGAACATAAACCATCTGCTAGTTATTCTCTTCCCTGTGGAGTCTGCTTCTTATGAAATGTTATTTCTATTCAAATAGCAACTTCTGGAGTATCATTTTTGCAAAAGAATAAATTGTCTGTTGAATTAATGAACCTTGGATGTGAGCACACGCAGTTAAAGGTACAACACTTCTATAGAAACCTCCTACTTTAAAATATAATTCTTACAAATCTTCCCTGTAATAATGGGTGATATGCAGGTTTCATGGTATTATTACAGTCCTAAAAATATGCAATATCAACTGACAGCAAAATTATTAGGTATTAATCCTACCATGGCATTGTGCTATCTGCATTGCTCACTTTGCAGAGCTGGTAATCCAGACCTGCACAACTGACTTTGTCCCAGAACTGAGGGATGCTGCCTGTGAGCCTGTGGTGTGGAAAGCTGGTATACTGCTTTTCCTCCTATTCCCAACATTGCCCCAGAGGAGAGCTCTGGCCGCATTCAGATCTGTCTGCTTTGGAAGAGACAATGGAGAGGCTTTTCTTCTGGGTGAGTGAAGAAGCAGCAAATACTGTGACCTCCAGTACAGAGGAGGATTATTCAAGGTTAGGACCCTGCCTTCCTATCCTAGCATAAGATCACACAGGCTAAGGAGTTCGTCTTCCCCTACCTACAGTCTTCTCAAACCCCACTGATCCTTTTCCCCAAAATATATTGTGAAATTTCGTTACTCAATTTTGACACTTTTTGCTATCATAGGCAAATGATTCAAAGCAGAGCAGCAGATCACTTCTGAGCAACTTGATGTATTGATTGATGTATTTAAAAAAAATCATGGCACAACCACAGCTAGAGTCTGTAGTTCTGTGAGTGGCCATTGCTCGAAGGCAAGAAATGCTGATACCAGTTGAGCAAGAGTTCGTTTGTTGTTCTGCCTGGTATCCTCAATGTCATGGTGGTCATTTATTTCAGGAGTATTGCCAGACCCTGTCAAGCTTGAAAGCCTGGTGTTGAAAGTGACCTTTTCTGTGCAGCTCTATAGGAATGAAAGGAGTTAAATTAAATATTTTAATGGACTTGTCAGGGATAGAAACAGGTTGTGGGCTTATTTCCTGTAATAAATATCACAAGATTCATTGTCC
The DNA here is from genome assembly GCA_024606505.1 of Aquila spilogaster. Lineage (NCBI taxonomy): Eukaryota > Metazoa > Chordata > Aves > Accipitriformes > Accipitridae > Aquila > Aquila spilogaster. The sequence goes on from JANHGO010006583.1 coordinate 4,475, forward strand.
AAATGCCAGAATTATTAAAATCAAAAAAATAAGGCAAGTCAATTTTTTATGGTTCTATGGACTCTTCAAAATTGTTGAGTGTCTCTAACATCATTAATTATCTCTGTGAACTCTTGGGGCTTTAGATGATAACATGTCTGCAGGATTAGACTCCTAAATCTGACTCCTGTAAAACCAGAAAAACATAGTATTCTTCAGCCTTTCACCTCAATTTCAGATCAATGTCTCCTAAAATGTTTGTGTTTTATAGTTTAAAAAAATAGTAAATAAGATTGATAATATAATTCTTGGACTCACTGCACACTCTTTCTCCCTTTAGTCATTAGGAAAATATTTTGTCTGACTGATCGTGTTATAAAACGTGTTATTTCAAACCACAGATATTGACAATTAGTATAAATCAAGCTGAAGGGATAATTAAAATTTAATTCTAAGTTTGTCGGGGTCTTTGGAAGCATATTCTGAGGGCCAGCTCTGTTGCAGTTGTGGCTTGTTTCCAGCTGACTTTGGGCCAAAAATTGACTTTGTTGCTCTGTCCTTTTCAGAAAAAAAACTCCCAGGCATTCCAGAGAGTGTTTGTTGAATAGGGATTCAATGGATTTGCCTACAAATGTGGGTTGTGGGAAGTAATGGCAGTGAGAACTGAGATTGTTCTAACCAGTATTGCTCTCTGATTGCTTCTAATTTTCTTACCATTGTTGGCAAATTCCAAGAGTAGCATTGTTACTAAGCATGTTCTAAGAGCTTTGCTAAGGATGATGGACTTTTGAGGAAGTGGGATGATTTCCTAGCTTTTTCTTCATCAACTTGATGGTCATGTGGAAAAAAGTGAGGCTGTGTATTGAGATTGAGCTTCCATTTGCCATGGACTTCTTCATTCAGACCACTGCATATCCTGGTTATTTCTGTGAGACACTTGTCCCACTGTTCAGACTGAACAGAGACGGCTTTTTCATATACTCTAGTGTATGGCTTGAAGCCATACATGGTGTAGGAGGCTAGTTGCTATTATAGAGGGTATCCTGAGTTGGAAGGAACCCACAAAGATTATCCAGTCCAAATTCTGGAGTGCATAGAATCAATAATGTGATGCAGTTTTACCATAACCTTAAATTAAAATTCAGCTATTACACTTTCTTTTAGAGCAGTGTGGTGTACAAAGTGTCAAATATTCTAGAAATGCATGTGGGAATGTCCTTTTATAGCAAAGACCAAAAATCTGTGAGTTGAGTGATGTCTCCTTAGGTCTTCCTCCTACAAACTCTTGTACATGTTTCGCTTCTTATTCATTGTGCCTTTTCTCATTGGCATCAGCCAGCCTTTTTGCAGTACATAATAAAACATTGATTTAAGTCTGCAAATTCAAGGCTTTACTGACTCCAGCATAGTTGTACAGATATTATTCTTAACAGAATTGGCTCTCTGTCAAAGAACACATGAAGTAATTCATTGTAAGCTAAGCCCTAAGCTGATGCAGCCCCAAGCTTGAGTAGGTAGATGCCTGTGTAGTAACCAAAGTAATTTATTCATGAGAGAAAAACCCAAATCCATTGCCTACTTTCAGCTTTCTGTTTGCTCTTGGCTAGCACAAGTACTGATGCCAATTTTCAGTATGAGTTTAACTGCTCAGCAACAATTTCAAGATATAAGCAAATAAGTATTAGTAATACTAAATTTTAATTAGTAATAAGCAGAGCAGCAAGACAGTGACCTACAGTTACTCATAACTGCTTATGATATACAGTCAGAAAGCCAGGACATACTTGAGAGTCAATAATTCTAATATCCATTGGGTGATTTCCGTGGAAAACGCAACCCAATAGACCAAACGAAACCCTCAAAGTTATCTTAGGTCACTTTCTTTCTGCTTCTGAATGTGTGAAAAGAAATAAGAGGCCATTGGATCGAATTACTGTCCAGGCATATTCCACAAATGTATTTTAATTTGTTTAAATTACAGTTGCTACAGAGACTGGTGACTGAATGAAAGTATTCAATACAATCAGGATATTAACTGAGTTCTACTGTTCACAAATAAGGAATTGTCATTCCACTAGATCGCTTAATAAAAATGTCATCTCAGTATTCAGAAATGGTCAAGAAAGAATTGAATTTAGAACTGAATTGAATTGAATTGTTAGAGACCAGAACAACTGAGGCCAGAACTGGTTTGAAAGCACCCCATGAACGTAAAGCTTTATGCTTGCCATCCTCTTATGTTCTTACTGTGACACTTTCTGGCACCTGCAGAGCCCTTGCTCTGACCAGTTTGGTTTACCTTGGACATGAATGACAGGCTGTATTTTGTCATCAGTCACATTGCTGTAAGTTGTTCTTATCATATGCTCTAAGATTTCCTCTGATTCTTTTCTTCTTGATGTATACAAAAAAGACAAATCAAACAAAGCTGAATGTAAGTAAGAAAGGGGATACATCTTCTTGGAAACATGTTCCTAAACATCCTGTAACGATTCTGGAAAAGCACAGCTAGAACTAACTGTCTCCAACAGCCGTGTTTTTCCTTCCACCAAGCCGTATCTGCTCCTTTCATCACAAAGGAAGGGGCACGGCTGGACAGGAGCACAGTTTCAGAAGCTGTGGTTTGCAACATGTGAACTAGAGTTAATTTTTCTCAGGTGTGCAGCCCAGTGGAAGTCAGTGAAGCTGCTCCTGTGTGTGTTGTCTGGCACTTGCTTGAATGTCTACAGCTGCGTAATAGTTTATCAAAAGCATTTTGATTCTTCTAATAGACAGTATTATGTGCTATTTAAATTATGCTCAGCTTGCAAACAGTGAATATATGGAATGTAATCCTGTAGTGAGAGAATTCTATATGCTTGGCATGTGGATATTCTTGCAATATGAAGGACGCTCTAAAGCAGCTACTGGGTTGATTTCTTGCACTTTGGATTGCCTTCTGCACACTGTCACAATCTATACAGCAGAGTGTGTTGAGAATGCATTTGGTAGGATGGGGTCAAAGAAATTACCCTTAGAAAATTAAAACCTTAATTATTTTGCTTAAAGATGATGATTAATCCTACCAGGACTCCTATTGTGTTTATTAACTGTGATAAAATATTGCATGGGATTATGAACTTGTGACTACTTCCAGTTCTGAACATAACGTAAAGAATGAGTACATCTCTGAAGATTGATTTCATTAATAAAAGCTGTCACCAGTTGAGACATTAGTGTGATAGGGCAGTATCTATGAAATCAGTGTGATATGAGATTATTTATCTTACACTGATAACTGTGCGTGTAACCTAAGAACTTTGTCAGCAGAATTGGCAACTTTAATTACATTGGCACAGCCATTGGAGTATTTGAGTGTTAGATGATTAGAATTGATGAACCTTGGGTAATGAAAAGCCCTAAAGGTTAGTCAGTTGTATTTATATAATTGAAGACAGTCTACGTGAAGGGTTTTTTATTTCAGCTTTTGTTTTATTACTCAGTTAAAAACAAAAGTAAAATTTCTCCATGTTCCATTCAGTTAAGAGGTTTATTTAGATTACTGATTTTGAAAGTGTTTTTCAGTCCTTCAGTCATCCATGATAATAAGTTTGATTATGCCCTTGTTTATGCCCTGCATCACCCCATTGACTTCTCTGGCTTAATGCAATTGTAAATGAGGGAAGAGTATGGCTTCATAATAGGAATGACAAATGCCATATTAGTGCAGTGGCTGAACTGGTTGCCAAGGCATGCAGATATTTCAGTCATTTCATGGAGTTAATGTTGTTACAGAAAAGGCAGACATGAAGACAGTAATTTTAGCAATTAAGATGGTCTAGATGTGAAGTGATTCATAATTTGCTTGTTTCTATCTCATCAAAGCAGATACTAGGTGTTATTATCTATGAATGCTAAATACAGAGATTAATTACACTGATGTACAAGAAAACAAGATTACTTGGAGTTTTATGATAAGAAAATGCTGATTCCCTTTGTCAGTATAATAAATAGTTATGTCTTCCCATTCTCGCCTATGTTTAGATGTATTGAGATAATACTAATTACTTTGTGATTAGATATATGTACAAATGAGTATGGCCAACAAATGCATAGATTTCAGAGCATCCCTTTTTCATCCACTGAGAGTAGGAATTTGGGGCTATTATTGTAGACTCATAGAGAAAGAATAGAGAATCTAATGCCCTTCCTTTGGGGCCAGGGTTCCTCGCATATATCTAAGTCCTGGAATAATGCAAAAATACTGTAAAATTAGAGACAGTTCAGAAAAAATGTAAGCCACCCACTATCTTTCAGTAAGCTGCTTTAAACAGAGAGAGCTGAATTGGAGATGGAGTCCAAAAATGCTGGATCCCTGTGCCAGGCTGGCAGGTAGCCAGGCTGAGAGTGTTTGGGAAGTCCGGGCCCATCGGGCTTCCCTCGGCCTCCACTTCCAAACCCAAATCATATTTAGTTTAGGTAATTCATGCTGCAATTGCACAGGGTTGTGCAAGTTTGGCGGTGCTAGCTGAAACACACACATATGCACACAGCAAAATTATCTAGGTGGAGCGATCATGGGATGAGTTAAATTTTAACTCAGTTAGTCTACAGGCTCCAGAAAATGCCATTTTATTCCTCATTTCCCTGTAGATTCCTCTCACACTGCTGTAACGCTGTGAAGCTGCCTGGGCTGGACCCACCACATGGCACATGAGAGGCAGAGGGAAGGCTGCTTGCAGCTGTAATTTCACGTACTCATTAACTACGTAATCTTTAATTTTATCCACTGTCTAGTTGCTTTAGTGGCAATATGTACTCAAGCTTGTCTTCGGAAAAAATGCAGTTAATGCTATTCTTAACGCGTAATCATGTATGGCCATGGGAAGCTCTTTAGTTTTACTTCTGTGGCCAGATAGCATTTGGCTCACTCTGTAACAGCACATTGTCAACAGAGGCCAATGTTTCTCTAGAAAGTGGACGCTTCAGAATTTCATTGTCAGTTTAAAGGCAACTGTCTCCAGATCTCAGTCTCATCAGTCTGAAATATGTCTGAATTGATGCTTGTCTAATAGGCATTAAAACCTCGATTTTGGCTTTATATGTGTGAAACTGAGGGGAAAAATAAAGCAGCATCTCAAAGAGCAAATAGGCTATTTTGGCATGTGTGTGATGTGAATGTCTTCTGCAAACTATGTCATAACTCCACTGAAGACCATCTTTTTACAAAATGTTTGTTTTAAAAGAAGTAAAATGTACAAATGAAGTCTATTAGGTGAATAGCTATGCATGTTATGCATTTATAAGAAATACATATACGTATAAATTTACCATAATATACCTCCATTTGCAATAACAAATGAAGTGGCCTGGAAGATGACTGAAAATAGAACAATATGAGTAGGGGAGTTAAACCCTGATTTGCATCTAAAAAATGTAGTGTATGCTCATTTATGTGCAAATGTAATGGAAAAAGGCTGCAGGTAAAGTGGCGAAAGCCTAAACAAAATAAACACTTAATTTTCTTTTATTGTACTTGGTGACTATTAATAATATTACAGTACTAAGGCAGAAACATTAAACTAAGCAGGGGAGCAATAAATGTTCCTAGACTGTGCAGTGATGTTGATATTAGTGGCTAATAGCTCCAGAGTTCACATAAAATGCAGATTGAAGTACAAAGAAGATGTTTAGTGGAGTCAGCAGTGGCAGTGAACTGTTTACAGGTGAAACTAATACCCAGAGGGCAGACGCAGCAGGGACATTTTCTGCAAAAGATATCAAAAAGGGACTTTTTGAAGCACTTAATCAGACTGTCTGTATCCTCAGGGAAGAGATTTGGTAATCCCAGTTTATTTCTCTTCAAAACTAGCTTTTGAAATGATTAATTATAATGTGCTGTATTTCCATTTAAAAGTATAATGAAAAATGTGAGGACTATAGGCTATGTTGATATAAAAAAAAGCCCACGTTGATTTAAGAACATCAAGCTGAAGTTATGAGAGATGACTTGATACAACACTGTTGGGTACGTGAATGAGAAACTGGATTTGGGGTTAATGAACCGTGATTAAGTTCACTTGCTGTGACACACAGAAGAATGCAATACTTGGCAGCAGTCATATTGTGTTTTGTTTTGCCTTGCAAATCTGGATGTTAACTGTTTCCCACATCTTTATGTGAGAGACCATAAAGAAAATACCGACTGCAGAAGAAATAAATAGCCATATATTTAATTGACAGATATCCTCTTTTCCTGTGCTGTTCGTGCTGAGTGAGTGTTGGCAACAAAAGAACAACCTTACGCAGTGGTAGATGATGCCCATCTTAAGAGTGATGTGATTTACCCCTGCCAGTAGAATAACTAGCATTAGAAATAAGTGTAAAATTATATTAATATAGAAAATGCTCATTCAAATCCTAAAGTCAAAGACAGTTAGAGGAATTATTTTCTTTTATGAAGTGTTGTTGTGGTAAAAATGATGTATTATCCAATTTTTGGATGTTTTATTGAAAAATAAAGTCTGTATTTATTGGCCAACATAGGAGATAAAGTATCATTGTTTTGCCTGACCACTCACTAATTTTTACTGGCTTGTACATTCCTTCATTTTTATTCCCTCTTGAATAGATTTATGATTGGAATAGTCTGATTGGTAACCTGAGTCTTAAAATATGTTGTCTGTGAGCACGGTTGCACTGTGTACTGATGAGTGCATCTCTCAAAATGTACGGTTCTCTGAGTTATTAGCAATAATTAAAAACACAGAGAGGCAAACAAATTACATTTTATACATCACTTATACTCCAGATCTGCAGTGAGCTGCTCAGTTGAGTTTCTCAATGCAGGAGGAAGCACAAGGCACAAACAGGATTTCTTCTGTGAGCATTCAAAGACGCAGGGTGCAGTAATCCTCTTAAATGTCTCTGGCTTCATATGACTGCATCTAGGAAGAATAGGGAAAAGATAGCTGGTCTTCCTAGACATCTTGTTTATCTCAAGGGCTAATCTAGAATCAGAAGTGGGAACAAGTCTGTTACAAGTAAATTGGTTAAAAGTTTAAATTAGTAAGATTTCAGACCACTTGTACTTGCTCCAGTGATGTTTAACCTGGTTTGTCTCCAGAAGATAATCTCAGCAGTGGCTTGCCAGAGTCTGCAGGTCCCCCTTCCAACAGGAGCAGCGCTGCTGGAAGTCCTGGCATCTTCCTCAGTCCTCAGGGCTCAGCAATCACAGCCAACCATCAGCAGGGCTCTGCCAGCCCCGACCTGAACAAGTGTGATGTCTGCCTGAACTTGTCTGGAACACAGCTTTATCTGAGCTGGTCAGAGGTTGCAATAACGATCCGTTTGGGTTTTCTGCAGTAATTTATTAGCCAGGTTAGAGGTGAAAAACACTATTTTATGATTGTCAAAGGGGAAGACTAATTTTTCTCTCTGCTCACTCATACAGATCATCTCCCTCTTTGTGGTCTGTCATTAGCTTGCCTTTCCTTCAATGCTTTCGGAGCTTAACTCACCTCTTCAGGCCTCTTGTGAAGGGCTGACCAGGCTCCCAAACCAGCCAGAGGTGTCAAGCTCAGCTCCCCACTTGCTAAGAGAGACACTGAAAGGCAGTCAGACCACTTCTCAGGCTCTTCCTCATGCTTTAGGGAAATGCACCATAAAAAAAGTAAAAAAATATTTCATTGCTTTCCTTCCTTTAAAACACTTATTTACTACTCCATGTATTGAAAAAGAAATGGTTGGATTAGGGTGGCTCCTTTTCTCTGCTTATTCTGTTGCCCCAACTCTTACACAGCTTACACAGCATCAAGGTTTCTGGACAATAACTTGATCTTTTAGATTCTAATATAGCATAATGAACTAAAAGTTAGTTCATTCAGCAGAACTGGAAGAAAAGTCTTGACAGTGTGGGGGGAAAAGATATGCGTCAGGATCTGGATCATCATCCTTTAGAGTAGAAAATACATTCTGATGATAAGTATTTAATGTTTCCTCAGTGACAGAAAATTCTTCTCCCTGCCTTTCAGAAATAGGCGGCTGTCCTTAGCTTACCTCATGGTAGGACTGCAGCCCCTTGTTTCCATTACATTTTTTACAGCAGGATAGCAAAAAGCATTTCAGGGAGGACTGGAGCTTTGTTACATGCTCTGGCAAAGTCCAGTTGCCTGGAAACTGCTTATGAATTTGGGTCAAATTTTCCTTCTCATTTCAGAAAAAAAAAAAAAAAGAAAAAAGAAAAAAAGAAAGATCTGAAGAGCTATGTCATCCAGGGAGAAAGATACGATTTTATCCCGCTTTTGTAAGGTTCAGTTCTCTCCTCTGCCTCAAGAGCATCACAGCCTCTGAGCAATAGGTCATTATGTTGCATGGGGCATCCCAGTCCTTCCTGTTGACTCTCTTCTATTTCATATGAATAATTGACAATCCACTGGTGCAGCAATAGCAATCCAAATCTCCCACTTACAGAACAAGAAAATCTTCTTGGCTAATTAACTATTCTGCACAAAGTGATGAAGCCTGAACACAAAGAGAGGGTGAGACCCTCCCACCCTCAGTTCAAGAATTACTTATCTCCAGCTTTCTCAAATGATCAGTTCTAGTTGCATCCACTCAGTTCATCATTTTTGTCCAGACTGCACTTCGGGCTATCTCCAGCATTCTGGGTCTCAAGTTTTCTGTTATTTTTGCTCATGGTATTGAAATGAATTTCTGTCCTCAGACTACTGGAGAAATGAGATACTTACAGTGGTAGGCAACCGCAGTGCACTGTCACACTACTACGAGAAGAACCTGAGTAAAAGGTAATACTCTGCGCATATTCAACTGAATATGTTAGACATGGTCTGCACTAGAAGATAGAACACACCTGTTCAGACTCCAGGACATAATATATCTGAGTAAACAGAACCTTCTTTGACATGGAGTAGCTCAGGGTTTCCTACACTGTCAGTCTTAGGTTGTCAGCTTTTAAGACAGCAGCATCTTTGCCATGTACAAGCCATCTTTGTGGAGTACTCTAATTATTGAAATAGTACTTCATGGCCTGACTCTCTATATTTTTGTTCTCAAACCACAATCATTCTGATGTGCTGCATTTCACACCTTTGTTTTTTATATCTTCTTACACTTGCTACATTATGGCATTTGGCTTTCAGGTTCTATTCATAAAAACAGGAAACATTTCAAGAATATTGGCACTTAATACACTGCAGGTTACAGGTCCTGACTTTAAGCCAAACTGTTGTTGTTTTTGGCAAGTGTATATTCCTCTGAACCTGCTGCATTTGAAATACTAATAAAGTAGAATTAACTGGGTAGTTCCAGCTCAAGAGACTTATTCTGCTGGATCAGTTGTCTTCCAGAGGTCCAAATGCTGTCCTTCCATTTAGGCCTTTTTCATCTCTTTAGCGTTGTAGGACTTCCATGCACAGCTCAAGAGGGGGCTTGGCCCTCTTTTGCTCTTAGCAGTGACCACTGAATTTGTATAAAGTGGGAACTTCATGATGGAATGTAGGTACTAAAACAATATTCCAAAAAATGACACAAATACTGCTAATTTTCATGCATCTGATTGTGAAAATAAGGCAGCGGTGTTTCCAGAGCTCACTGGGCCCTCATAGGTGGCTAAAGGATTCATATCTATTGCATCTCTGCTCTTCAGCATCACTTTGATTCTTTTAACTACGAGCGCAATGTATCTAATTTCTGAGCTGAAAAATGTGTTTGTGTTTGCAGTAGAAACAAATGCTATGGTTAAAAATGTTCTGGCAATTGCTTTGTTAATGTTCTGAGGAGAACATAGCGAAGCTCTTCCTGTACTATTGTTGGCTCAAACAGATACAAGTAATAAAATATGTTTGTCTCAATAACACAGGCAGATGTGATCTCAGCTTAAATAATTCAATATGCAGTTACCCTTACAGTGTCCTAATTCTGATTTTGGCCCTGCCATCCTCGGTCAAAACTTCTGCCCTAAGCAACTTGCTGGTGAATTCATTCCAAAAGCCTTCTTGAGGACATCTTTGTCCAAGAGAAATTTGGTTTTCCATCCCTGCAATGTATAAAGTGAAGCAGTGTAGAAAATTTATATTAGCATTAAATGAACTTGCTTCTTCTTCTACTGATGTGTTCGTCTTGAGTTTTGTGTCACCTCTAATTCCATGTGTGTGGTACACTGCTTACAATTTATGGGTATAAAACAGAACGAAAGTTAGTGCAAGTGTGGTTTAGTATTTATTATTAGATTCTATTGGATACAGTTTCTAGTTTCTATTGGATATATCACAGAACTGAAAACGGGTAGGAATGGAGACCAAAACTGTGAGATAAGACTGTGGTGTTTAAGTGAAATTCATCCCGTGGTGAAGATGAGAGTTACAATGTCCGTGGGCCACTTACACCCTGCTGTTATTCACATCTGAGGACAGAAGGGGGAATTTAAACTCTTTCCTGCCAGCTTTTGTTAACACCGAATTTCTCACAGCTGTGGACTCTGCACTGAACACGTTCATCATTTGATTCACAGCTTCCCTTTCTGCAGAGGTTGCTCTTAATACCGTGCTGCACAGAAAAGAACTGAGGGGTTAAGTATCAAAGGAATGGAGTAGAAAAGGAGGAAAGAAGTCATGTCAGAAATTATAGATGACTGGCCTCTGGAAGAATGAAACACAACAGATTATTTATAGTTGTACAGAACTGGAAGTCAAATACAGCCAGAAATCTGCTGTCATTGGCAGGGGAAACAGGATCTGGCCCTGTACAAGGATCCTATCACCGGCTGAATTAATTCAAGTTGCTCAAATGTGGACTGGCTGCTGAGGCTTTTTTAATTTTATTCTTGGCTCTTCTGATATCTTATGAGTCACAGGTCTTTTATTGGCTTTGTTTTACACATCTGAGAGCAAGGGAGTGACAGTGTTTACCTACCTCATCTGGAAAATGTGAGGCTTAATTAATGTTTGTAAAGACCTGGTGGATCATCCACCAAGAAGCATTACATCTGTGCTGTGCTATTCTTATCCACTGCATGAAGATCTCTGTCAACCTTTGCTTACCTTCTAACAACCTTTTAAAACTGTTCAAACACTATTGAAAATGGCTCGAGTTTAATAAGTTACATGCTTCTCAGGGCTGAAGTTGTGAGAATATTTGTTAATTATGGGCCCAATAAAGTTGCATTATGGTGCCTTTGTATCAAGTCCCAGAAGCTGTCCAGCTCTGCACAAATTGCAGAACGGCCCTTTGAAGTGAGGATACAGACTTCAGCAAGCACGAATCTGTGAATCTGGGCTCACTGAGTGCAAGATGAACTCTGATGGCAGGGAATGAGAAACGTAAGACATTTTTTTCCATTGTTTGTACATCAAGGCTAAGAGTTTTTCCCCAAAAGTAGTGGAAAACAGGAAATTCTCATTGATGGGAAGAAATATGTCTAATTGGCATTGCTGATATCTTATGGGATGACACAAATTATTTATGATGGTAAAATCATTGTTTATACTGTGCTCACAAAATGGATGTGAGGAAGGAAGTATGGAGAACAGTGCTCTGAGTTGGACACAATTACCATTTATTTTTAGGAGTATTCTTGAAAGTCAGAAACACAAGGTCTTCATATCTAATCTATATTTATATATCCATGTATATGGCTCAATGCACTAATTAGCAAAGCTCAGGAAGTGGTGCCAGCAGAGATAGAATAGAGGGAAATAAGACATGGCTGTCTGAAAAACCCCCAGACAGGATGAGTTATTCTTTATACACTTGTTGATGCCATGCAGAGAGCAGAACGGTGCTTTTCTGTGGTACCTTACTTTGAGATACATATTATGAGTAATGTGACATCCAGTATTGTACCACAGGAGTTTCTAAACATCACAGTGCGCAGTACACAGTTTATAACCTCCCAATATCTCCCTCCCTCAGTGTGCAAGGTGTCTGTGTTGGATGTTGCTGTGCTGGCAGAAGGCAAATTGATTAGCGAGCTGGAAGCTGGTGTTTGCCCACAGACCAGTGACCATAATGCGATTACATTCAATGTGTGCACGCCGTGGCCAGCACCAAGGCTGTGACACATCAGTACCTCCAAAACTGGTATCACTTGTGGATACTGGAGTGTGAACATCTTTTGTTACTGAGAAAAGCTGCCTAAATAAGCTGAAGTCAGTGCAGAAACCTGCAGACAATGGAATTAAGCTCTTCCCAAGTGTTGCCTTTTGTTCTGGCCTTCCCAAGCCATTCCCCTTGACTGATCAGCTGAAACTACTGCATTTATGATCTGTGTAAATGAATTTCAAAAGTTAGTCCTGCTCTTTTTTTCCTAAGTGAATGAGTCCCACGGGCCTCCTCTGACCAAACTCCCTGGAAAATTATTGAACCGTATTCTTTAGAGCAGTTCAGGAGTGTATGAACTGCATTTCTGCATGACTGTGTGGAAGGCACCTCTCATCCCAGAATGGATTTGGACAGAGAGGGAAAGGTGGCAACGTCATCCTTGAGCTTCTGTATCCTGCGCTGTCGAGGACATGGGTTTGCAAGCAGGAGTGGCAGAGAGGCAGAAAATCAGCTGCATGCAGCAGATCTTTCTGATTGTTTTAAGGGTGTGCTTGCCTGATCCCTGTTCCTAAGCTGGCTTCAGCCTTTGCTTGTGATGTGAGTCCTCTCCAGAGGGTCTGATGCCATTGTATGTTTTTGTTAGGAAGTAACACATCTCCTAAAACTAAGTGGCTTAAAAGGGCACAGATACAAAATAAAGACATTTGTCTGAATCTCTAGTAAATAGTTACTTCTGCTTTATATCATTTAAGAGGAAATACAGAAAGCACGTCTCATGTTTAGAGGCTGGGAACACACTCAGGAGGCTGAATTAGAGACTGTTGAGCGTGCTGTGCCTGGTTTAGGGGGTTAAGGATAGGAATGGGCTTGTTTTTCCAGTGTCTGAAAATAATGAGAATTATTACAAATTCATAGATTCTGTCTTGATTAGCAAACCTCCCAGAAAGTCCTGATAATTGCTGTTTTTCCAAAAAGAAACTGAGGGAAGTATCTGTACTGGTTATGATCTTACTGTATTTCCTGGGATATATAATAATGCCTCGTTTTCAGTTAAGAGTCATCAGAGATAAATTCCATCCTTCTCTATGAGAAGGAGCAGACAGTGTGAAGTACAACTTCATTTCCCCAAAATGGTAGTACAGGAGTTTTATGAGTGAATCCAAGGCAATGCACCTATTGCCCCTTATTGAAATCCTTGATAGCCTTTAAAAACAGATACAATTGTCTTCTCCTCTTCATGGTGTAAATTCATGTTCAGGCAATTTCCCTCAGCAGAGATGAAAGTTCTCCAGTACATCCCCCCCTGCAATGCCCACTGTGCTGTGTCAGGAAGGTGGGCGATGGATGAGGCACAGATGTGCACTCTCGCTGCTGTCATTGTGAGGGGAACGGAAGGGTTCCCATCTAGGGTAGGTGTGGCAAGCTGAGAATGTGAGTAGCAAAAAGCATTTCTATATCCTATTGGAAAAAATTCCTGGTGTGACTGACTGCTCTCAAAGCTGTGAGTAATGTAGATTTTGTCCCTGTGCTGTGGCAACTGGTTTGTAAATGGAGGCTGGAAGCTGGTGCACAGCAGCACTTATGGCCAGAGTTAAGCAGCTGAGGGATACAGACACAACAAATGATTACAGATCAAAAGACGTGATTTTATTTGTGAGCCCTAGGACTTATGATCCCAGTCTGCTATCCCTCCTTGTTAGGATGATGGCATCGTGCAAATTCTCGATCAGGAATTTTGATCTGAAAGAGGTTTTGATGGTTTTGAGTGAGACAGTGCTATTACAACTAATGATAATGTACCTGTCCACTTTTCATAATCTTCCAGTAATCCTTTAAGGAAGAAAATAATTAAACAGTAGTTTCTACCTTGATTACATCAATTACTGAAACGTGATGAGAGCAGAGGATGAAACCATAAGATCTACTTCAATACATACGTGGCAGTGTACCACTGACAGAGCCTTTAAAAAAGCGGAGTCCAGCCTGGAAAGCAGTTAATAGAAATTAAGAGCCAATTAATTCAGCATCAGAGGAAAACAGGCAATTGCTCAGGATAACAATTTGTTTCTTACAAAACTTGCATTACAGGCAGTATGCTGAGGATGCAGACTCAGGCTCAAGAGAGAAGAGGTGTCAAAAAAATATAGATTTCTGGTAGTCACAGAGATGGAAGGGAATTGAAAATCTGTGACTTCTGAGGAAAAATGTATACACTACTGTGCTGGTGGTCCTGGGATAATATTAATCTTACAGATCTTATGCAGATAATGAAATTTGATGTCTTTTGTTTGGTTACAGGAAAATTCTTTAAAAATTTTAAAGTTTAAACCATTTAAATGTTGTTAATATTGCCATCTTCTTTAAGGAATGTGATAAACGTTGAAATGCTTGTAATTGGCCTTTTTTTCTGAGACAGGATAGAACGTACTTTGTTGGCCAAGTAAAACACAGAGCTCTCAGTAGGTAGATGATAATTTTCACTATAGGCATAGCAGTAAAGATTGATTTCTCTTTCCTGAATCATATTTTTTGAGGGGAAAAATTGTTCTTAAGTATTTTGTCCACCATTAGCTACAACTACATGGTTGGGAATTCTTTTTTTCCTTGAATTTGTAGCAAATAATGAGTATATTGTAGGTGTGAAGCAAGCGTATATATATATATAAAATCTTTAAGCAGCTGAAAATCTTTTGACTGTTTTCAGGAGCAAAGTGCAATAGCGCTCTTTGATCACATGAAAGCTGAAGTGGAGGCCTGGGGGCATACTCAGTTGGGTTGGGAAATGCTTGACAAAACTTCTTGTTTAGTCCACGAGACCAAACACTGAGTCAATATTTAGACTGAGGGCTGGATCCTCAGCTGGCGGAAAATCACAAAGTTCCACTGATGGCAGCTGGAGTTGGAGAGATTTTGCAGCCCCAAGCTCTCATGGTTTTGTTGCTTGCCTTATGGTGCTTGGTTCCCGGCCCATCTTCATTTCCCGAAACTCAGGCTTGGGGCACTACATACAGTCTCAATCTGCATGAAGATGAAGTGTGGCCATGTTTCCTGCTGTATGATTTTTAAGAAAGTGCCTTGAAAACAGTAGGCCTAGAGGCCCTCGAACTGTAAGTCAAAGACAGCAGACACCAGACTGATCTTCTCAAATAATATGGTTTACACAGTGATGTCAAGGTTTTTGCAAACATATGGCTAAAGATGCTCTAATTTATCCCAACGGAGAATGTGATCCTAAATATTAGTCAGGAGCCAAAAATGAATTCTATTTATCCAACGTATGTAATCTCTTACTCTCTGTCTCTGAGATGACTGTTCCTATGGAGATTGCCTGTCACTTCTGCAAGCTCGTCTTACAGTGTTGTAGAAGGCTCCTTATGGCTGAGACCTACAGGAAGTTGACTCTTTTCCAGTTACTTTGGAGACAGCAAATTTTGGCAGTAGAACAGCTTCAAGAGCCAGTCGGCATAAGCCTTGACACAGCTTTAGTAATGAGAGAAGAATTTACTTAAAACCAAATCCTCTTATTTGAACCCTCTGTTACCATCCTGGTAGCTTTTGAATGAGCTGAAATGTCTTTCCTAAACTCGGACGATGCTCCCACATGTAAGATTTGTACAAGTCAGAGTCCAGAGGGCAGCCAGTTCACAAAATCCCATCTTCTCTCTGCTCTTGAAGTGTTCTACTCCATTCCCAGTCTCTCTTTAAACTCCATTCCATCTTGTAGGTGTTCAGGGACCTGTAGTAGAAGTAGGCATATGGTCACAACAGTTCTGTGGATTGCCTGCCTGAGACCTGGGTGCTGCAAGAATCAACACGTTGCTTCAGGCACTTTGTGTTCTCTCTCATATCTATGAGTTATTGGTAGGATGCACTGGCGAATACTTTGTATTATCCATCGTGGTCTTGTGTGTGTCTGTGTTTTGCTACTTAACTTGGGGGTTGCAAAAAACAATATTTTTTAAAAAAACATCGAGTGGAAAAGTCTGTGTTTCTGATTAGAATCTGAGGCTGAAACATAGAGAGCAATGAATTCAGGCCTATTCAAGAATGATCAACAAGAAATGAAATATTACTTTTATTAAATTCGGTCAGTTCATATTGAGCTTGCTAGGAGCATCCCAAAATAAATATACACTTTACCAATACTGCTATAATGCATGTATTTTCACTGCCACGGATTTATCCCTCTCCTGGTGGATTTTCTTCTAGACACAAGAGATTAAGAGAATGCAGCCTCATGTGAAACCACTGCCCTGAGCTCAACCCCTCCTTCTGCTTTTGTCTCCCACTGGAAAAGGCCCATTCTAATCTGGTAAAGCAACCTGAACCAGAAACTTTTTTGTGTAAAACAATACACTCCATCCTGAAAGTTTCTCTAGCTCTCGGTCTCTAATCATTTGCAAATCAGTCCTTTTCTTTGCACTACTCTGGTTCTGGATTTACACTGTAATATTCTAATACTCATTTCATCACCTGCTGTAATATTCTAATACTCATTTCTTCACCTACCACTGGTGGTCTCTGGTGATCTGGAAAAATAGAGCAGAGTTTTTTCCCCAAAGGGAAAAGAATAATAGAAGCTGAACTAACTGAGAAAAATGAGTTCCAATTTAACGAAGTGGAATGGATTCATCAGTTTTCTACTCTGCAAAGTCGGAATGAGGAAATGCAGTAATCAACATTACCTTGCCCACCCCCC
>JANHGO010006584.1:0-21189 GCA_024606505.1 Aquila spilogaster
GGCCCGGGCCCTCCAGCTGTGTTGATCTAACTCCCGGCCCCAGACAGCCTGGCGCCAGCCCTGCGCACGTCATGCATCCGGGTTCGTGGCGCCCGGGCCCGAGCAGGTCGGCGTCCCCTGGCCCGGCGGCCCGGCCCGTGCCACGGCCACCCGCGCTGACCCCCGCTCCCGCAGAGGAGCGGCACCCGGTGCTTCGCCTCTCTCCCGCCCTTTGATGTCTCGAATTCTGCCTCTCTGAGTCATGTCACCCATGGGCGTATGTCCCTCCGCGGAGACGCAGAGTGGTGTGATGCAAGGCATTTTTGTTTATGTTTTGTTTTGTCGTCACGATGCGTGCCTGAGAAATGAGAGTGCCACCTGAGGCAGTGCTTACACGAGCGCAGAGCTAAATATAGGCCGCTTGGGAAAGGGCAGGTGCTGCAGGAGGGAAGGATGTTTTGGAAGCGCCAGGGCCTGTAAGCCAGCAGCAATACAGCTCCCCAGAAGTCAGGCTGGTCAGCAGGAAAATAGGGCCCAGGCGTCAGGGCCTGACTGCAGCTAGGAGATGGAGATTGAAAGCTGCGTCTAGAGATTCCTCGCTTGACATCGCTGAGGATGCACAGCACATAGCCAGGAAGAGAACCTCTTCCAGGTGACTCGGGCCCTGGACTGGATAGCACGGTATCCTGGTGTGCGGTCTTCCTTCAGCTCTGCTTACCTCTCCCATCACGGCTCCCTTCTGGGAGCCTCTGCAGCGCGTGCCCTCTGGACACCAGAGAACTTCTCTGAGCTAGTTTGCCTTCTGAAAGAGCAACTTAATCCCTTTTGTCTCTGCGTTTGTTTACAGCCGCTTCCCATTGGGACTGTAAACATGTTGGTATATTTTCATCTCCTGATCAGAATTAAGTATACGCCCAGATAAGATATTATACAACAGCAACACAATAAACAATGATTGCAGCAGCGCTATGCAATACCAATGAATCCTTTTCAAAATTACAGTGTAGTCAATGCAGATCAAACAAAATGAGATGAGAAGGGAAAGACTGCCATTTGCTAATACAAAGAACATGGCTTCCACATTGTTTCCACATAATTTCAATATTTATTTTGCTCCTAAGTATTTCCTTTTTGAAATTAGGACATTTTCAGATGTCTTCTTTTTTTTTTTTTTTTCCCCCTTTCTAAGACATTTAGGGCCAAGTAGTTTAAAAAGTTTTGGTTTTGACTTTTGTAAAAAGAGCTTGCAAGGCTCAAGAGAAGAGTAAATTTGCCCTGAAATGCAGTTTTCAATTTGAAAAGGTTACAAGAGTACTTTGCAACCAACTCAGTGCTGTTTTCAAAAACCAAAGCTTTTCCTAAGAACTGTTTTTGAGGAACTGACACGTCTTCTTCCAAAAAAATTTAAAAAAAAGAAAAAGAAAAAGAACTGCTGAAAACAATCCCTATGTGCTTTTCCTGTATCCATTGCAGCAGATTGCTCTGGATTAACTTCTCCTGTTATTGGTTTTGTGCTTCCTCTCATACTGGTCTTCTGCTTATGACAGCCTAGGAATACTAGCTTCTTCCTTCATCCAAGTTGTTATTCATGAGTATTTTTATCTAAAAGTTTGAAAAGTGCTGACTTGTCCTTATTTGCTGTTGGTTTAGGCTTAGTACGCTGAATAAAAATAAAAATACTGTCAAACATCAATTCTCATGTCAATTACTTTTATTTTACACTGTGAGCTTACAGATACAGCACCCTAGCACAAGTATTGCTAATGTTAACTTTATTGTTAAAAGCTCCTTCCTTCATGTCTGAGATCTGTTCTGTGACTGCACAAGGTAGAAACAACTTTTTTAGTGCAAAGTTTCTGTTTCCATACATAATGCACAAAATGAAGTTTTGCTAAAAGTTAAGGCTTTGAGCTTATGCAAATAACTAATTTAGAGGTTCATTAAGTGCTTATAATGTTAATTCTAGGTAAGTTAAAGCCAGAAACAAGACAGATGGGTGGAGGACAGATTAGCATTGGAAGAGGTAGCCGCCCTATTGCTTAAACAGATCATCTCATCTCAGCTATCTTGCCTGCAGATCTTCTGTATCTTCTGTTAGTCCTGCAGCGAAGTAACGGTTTGTGTGGAGGGGAATGGTCTTGCTTCTTGAAAGTTCAGGGTTTTTGTGTTACAACAGCCTTAAACAGATTTTCTGTCAACGTTGACCACATGTAATTGTGAGGTTATACGGAGCGGAGAAGAAATCTGCAGAGCAGTTATTTACTTTTTTCTTTTTCCTGAGGTCCTATCAAGTCCTCTGCTTTTAGATATCATTGATATCATTAAGTACAATAATATGTTCACCTGAATGAGATGTTACCATCTTTTTATCAGCATGGTAAGGATGAACCTTCTCATTGACGTGTTTATCTTGTAGGTGGCACAAATCTTTAATTACTTACATTCTATCTTTATAATCTGATTTAGCACTTAACTTAGTCATGCAAAGCGTGGCAGAAATTTTAGAAGAAAGTGAAGAGCACATTACGTGAGAATCAGTCTTAATTTACCTTCTCATAATGAAGACTTTAAAACCAGAACGTGGCTTTTGTTGAAGATGCACAGAAATATTCTCTGTACATCTGAGGGAATGCCATTTATTTCACATTGTGACTTTTTCCTTGCTAAGGCTTGATTGTGCTCCAGTAAAGTCAGGATGTTTTGGAAGTAAACATCACTTTCAAGGAATCATACATACATAATTCCCCTTACCCTTACAACTGTCAGCAATATTTGGCTATTAAAATAAACAAGGAGAAGAAAAAAAAGATTTATGTTGCAGCAGGAAACAGAATGACCCAGTCCTGCTCCACAGAGAGTCTGAATGCCTCACTGCAAATACAGGGGCAAATGTTTTAGGGTTTGACCTCTCTCTGTAAGGTCCCATTGCAGAAAAAAGGAACAAAATAGCTTTCCATGTTGCTGTGGGAAATACAGCAAGTTTGCTCTCTTTAAAGCCCAGAATTGGGGGAGGGCTTTTTTTTTTGTACATGACTGCACACTTTGCATGTGATATCTGCTTTCAGATTTGCATGAATATGTGATGCAATAACCATAATATAAAATGGTCTCTTTGCTTTCCTTATCTTCCATGTTGGGTGATACAATTAAAAGAAATCATTATTTTTATCACAACTTCTACAACCTAAGGAAAAATGTATATATTTTTTTAACACCACAGAGATAGCAAAACAGGCATCCAAAGAGTGAAGCACAGGGCAGTTATGAATTGAGTGTATGGAGGATTCTGCCAGAAGTAGTTCTGCCAAATGCAGAATCTAATTCAAAATCACTGACAGAACAACAAAGCTCGGGACAACCAGATAAATGTATGCTTTTAGTGCCCTGTCTCTGCTCCTCCCCTGAAGATCACAATAACATTTCACTGACTGAGTTTGAGTGCACAGGAGCTGTGCTGGTCTGGTCCCCAACCCACAGCCAGCTGGTGCTTCCACATGTGGCATGCAGTCTGAGGTGTGCAAAAGGAAGACAGGCAGCGAAAGGGTTTTTTCTTGTTCATTGCTTAGAACTTCTGGCTAGGCTGTGTTTAAACAAAATTTCTTTTGCATTTGAATGATACCACAAGTAGAGCAAACATTAAAATATGGCAGCCTAAACAGCTCAACAGTTCCAAAGTCAAAACAGTCTAAAATACTTCCAAACATTCTCGCAAGCAGGAAGGAAATGAGATTCTGTGGCACTGCCCCAGCCCTGCTCTATCCATCAGCAACCTGACTCAGCAGGCAGAACCCCTGCTGATGTGCCCATCCCTCAGCCCCACTCCTCCCCCAAGCCCTGCTGGCTCTGGTTGGTACAAGCGGGCTGCCTGCGCCCTGCATGCAGGGCCTGGCAGGAGATGTGCTGAAGCTGCTGCAATGAGTGCGTCGTGTAGTGGCACATTTCAGAAACAGGTCTAACCAGACAATGCACATAATAAAAAAAATTAATGCTGTCCAACCAGTGCTGGCTTCCCTTGCAGTACCTGACCCACTTCAAGGTTGCTGGAATAATACATGGGATAATAATGAAGTCCTTAACAGACTAATTCAAGTCTCCGTTCAAGTGCAAACTTATGTCTGTAATGCATGCCTGTGACTGTCGTCTTGCACAAGATGACTGCAAAATACCCTGGCAGACTGATGGCCTGTAATTCCCAGCACTGCAGCTTCTCCTACAGCAGCAGTTGTTGCAACTACTGTACAGACTGTTTCTCTTGTACCCAACCTTGGTCTTTGTCAAACAAAGACTGCAGCAGTGCACTGTAACTGTGCAAATGCCTGGCATCCTCACTGCTCTGCTACTGCCACACGGAGAAATGGCAGACGCCTGTGCTAGCTCCATTTTCTAGCTTTGAGCCTCACTGTCAAGTAGAGAGTTTGTACAGGCAGTGTGAGATTTGGTCAGAACAAGACTTTTGTGCTCACCTTACACAAAAAGAAAATTAGTGCTACAGCCATTGCAACCAATAGCGAAAGCTGCAGTGGTGGTAAAACAAATGGTTCAGGTGCAGACATTTTCCTACCAGGTAATGCAATGTTAGAGGGGAACAAATGTGTATACAATGTGCCAGAAAATGGTGTGAAAGAGACAGATGCTTCAAACCACTGGAGGCAAATTTTCAGATAAAAAGTTTTTGCTACAAGCCAAATAAGCACTATGCTCCACCCCAGGTGGAAGTAAGAGGTTACAAGGTAGCACCACCAAGCACCAACACACCATGGTTAGGGGTGGCCTCATCCTGGTGCATTTTCAGGGAACCAGTTATCATTCAGTACCTGCAGGGAAAGTGGCTTCTGTGAGTGCTGCCATTGAAATCAATTAGGAAAAGACAGCAAGACAAAATGGCTGGACAGTGAAGCAAGATTAAAAACATTTCAGCACTGAAGGTAATTATTCCTTAAAACTTTACCAAGAGATGGGACAGATCCTTATTATTCACCCTGTCAGATGAAGCTTGGTATCTTGCTAAACAGCAAGCCTGAATCCAAACAGAGCAAGTTTTGTCAGGATGATCTGAGCAGATTTCTGCAGAGCAGGAGCTCTGATCACCAAGGTGCTCCCATCAGCAGTACCATCACAGCAGCCCCCAGCCTGGAGCAGGCAGGTAGGCTGTGGGTAGGCCCTGAGTAGGCAACAGGTAGGCCGTGCAACTGCTTGGTGGCACTCAGTGCCAGCAGGGGCACTTGCTCCAGGTGCCTGGCAGGTCTGCTTCTCATGGGAACTCAGTGCCAGCTCAGTTTCCTTGGGAGTGAAGGAAGTTGCTTTGAGAGTTGAGGGAGAAGTCTGGTTGCAAGTTTTGGCAGTCATGCTTGCCAGAGATTACCGTGCTTGTGGCTGGTACCAACTTTCATGCCTCAGTTACACTGATGCTTCCTGTTAGATAAATGATGGACTTGGTCAGCCTACATTCTTAAAATGCCTGTATGTTTGTGGCCATTTCACACTCTGGTACAAACTCTAGGTTTCTCACATGGAAACTTCCTCCTCTTAAATATGTGCATTGTTTTAAAAGTTATTTTTTCACAGTGTAAGTCTCTACTCAGATGCAGTTTGCATACTTTCCAGGCCCTTTGCACTGCCACACAAAGCCTCAGGTAGTGGGGTGACTGATATTTAGTCTAGGCTCAGCTATGTCCTGGAGAAGCAGCTGGGCCTATGTAAGACATGACAGGCATCCAGATGTTTATCATTGGAGCGGCTGTCCAGCCAGCCCTACTGAATGGTGAAGATGGTACTCACTGACCCTGCTGCCTTTGAAACACATGAGGAGTGCCCAGGTGATTTGTTTGGACATCTGAGCTATACCAGGAAGAGGGTAATTTCCATTTTATGGATGGGAACGGACGTCTTTGAACTCCACAAGGCCATCTCTACAATGGCCACATGACTGTAGCCTCAGAAAACACTCATTATTTTCAGCACTGCTAGTAAACATCCTCTTCCAGACCTGCCTCTGCAGGCTAAGGATCCTGGGACTGGAATTGTCACTCCTGGAAATCAGGCCTCTTCCTGCAGCTCTGCAGGCTGGAATTGTGCTGCTCTTTCCCAAATCTGCCCCGGACAAAGCACGGTGCTTGGCACAACTTCACATTTGTCAGCTATTTGAACGAATCCAGCTGACCTTGTCTGAAGCAGAGCAGTGTGCACTTAGTCCCTGGACACACACACCTTTTTGGCAGAGCTGTGCAGGTGACAGCTCAGTTGTGGTGGAATTGCAGAACTAGAGGGTGAGGGAGCAAGGCTTTCAACAGCCGAAGGGGCTTGTGACTTGAATAATGGCATGTGGTCTCTAAGTCCTTAAGCCTGCTGCCCAGTAACACTGTCTGGTTTTTCAGTTCTGCATAATAAATGTGAAACATCCCTGAAAATCACAACTGTCCTTCAGCCTTTACACAGCTTTCAATTCAACTTCAAGGTTGAGTTCAATGCAAAAAGTGACCTTTTTAACAGATTTTATATCATGACATTTAGACACCATTCTTCAAGTTAGACAATTACTGATAGTATCTTTACTGCACTATTATCTAAGGGCCAACTAGCAATCCTCATAGCCAGCACCAGGCAAGCACAAAAAACTACAGACAGTCTCCTGCAAAATAATTCATAAATGATGTAGATAAGGCAGGTTACAGGGAAGGTGTGGCAGGAAGGAAGGTGTGTTTTCAGGACTAGGACTGTGTCTCTCAGACTTTCGGTCTGAAAAGAGCTCTAAAGCAAATGAGCAAAAAAAAAAAAAGTATTAGATATCCTGAACCTGCATAGCACTCCCATGCAGTGAGTCCCATGGGTTTGCTGAATCAGGCCAGTGTGTGCAGAGCTTGTCTCTCTAAACAACCATGCCATGGATGCAATTAGGGATAAGCTTTTGATGTCAATGAGGTATTTGTTTTACCTTCAGGAAATACCTAAATAAATACTGTCTTGGTGAGAGGATGTAGCATGATAATACCTGGTAACAGATCCACTCAGAGGTAATCAGAAGACAAAGGACAGAAAAAACAAGGCAATATAGGATGAAGAACTACATACACTAGAATGCACATCTACATCTATGCAAGACCTTGGTATCAAGATAGGCATAATAGATGTCTAGCAATACCTTCCTAATATAAATGTAGTGTATATTAACTAAGATTTGTTACTGCTGTACTTTATCCAAGCCTGATGTGCTGAAAAAAATATTTGGACAACAGTAATAAGTTTTGCAGGTGGTACTCAGAATGGCAGTCACATTTCTTAGCACCTCTTTCTGACCTAAATTCTTTCTAAGGGTTGAAATCTGTTGTGGCCAGATATCAAGGCATACTTGGCTCCAGTTACCTGGCTAGAGGTTGTTTTATTCATGTCATTATTAAAATCACTACTTAGATTTAAAATGCTTTTAAAGCGTTTGCAGATTCTGCCTATATAGCATATGCCAAGAAATATTCCTCAAGTGATGTATACAAGTTAGGCCCAGCACTCCTGAAAATCATTTGTATTGCACATATTCATAATACTGCTTAATTTAAGCAAACAGCAAAATCAATACCATGGTAAAGAAGATATGAGTTTGTAAAATGCTTTTCTTTTAATATTGATAGAGAACACTAGTAGTAAATTTAAGAGAATCTAAGACAATAAGAGTGATTTTTGGAATATTATATTGTCCTTTTCAGTTCAAAATGATCCTGCTATGTCTAAATGGGAGTGGAGGAATAAAAGATTCTACAAGTTACTTGCCTTTAATCTCCTTTTCCTATTTTTCTGGTTCTTCTAACTGATGAGTTATCACAACTACAGATGAGTGCGTGCTATCATTGGAGACCTTTGCCAACCAATAATATAGATTCAATTATACAATTCGTTACTTTCTATTGGCTTCAGGACCTTAGTATTAAAAAAAGTGAAAATTACGAAATAATCGTAATATACTGGGATTTTCAAACTGATACAATTTCACTTTTTGATCAATATTACTTAATACTTCCTTCAATTTTACTTTAAAAGTCATCATTACAGACATCTCTGACATCTTCAATATGTAGGACTCCTGTGTGTATTCACATATATTAGGAATACCTTCCATTCATTTGCCTGTGACGGAGGACGTTTGTCACTAGGGCTCCAGCCCGTGCTCCCTGAGTCACAGCCCATCCTATGTGGGGTCAGGAAGTGCAGGCTCCGGGCTGGTCCCTGCCTGGAGCAGTACCCATATGGAACCATGGGCACCAGCAGCTGGGCTCTCCCAGGCTCTCTCCTAGGTTTGCTTCACTAAAGACATCCATGAATTCTCCTCCTCAAAGATTTCCCATCTTATTTTGCTATTTTTTAAGTCAGGTAGGCATCTTAGCAGAAAAGGAATTTGACAAACGTGCATAAATGAAAAACACATGGCATAAATGTTAACTGCAAACTTTGTCTGCATAACCAGATTGTTAGGAAAATAACAGCAAGAAAATTCCAAAGTGGTCCCACAGTGTTTCAGAAATAATAGAAGCGATGTTCCTATTGTAGCCATTTCATTGCTGAAATCCTGTCGCAGTTTAGTAATTCTTAGACACTGAACAACAGCTCAGCAAACCCTGCTTGCTTTGCAAATTTCTTAAAACCAGGAGTGCCAAAGGTTTTTTTTTCTGCCAAATTAGTTGATGTCAGCCAAATGAAAAGGTGTAAATCCTTTCCTCTTGTGCACTCAGTTCCTGTAGCAGTTCTCAGGACCTGACAGAGATTGAAATTACCTGCTATTAGCAACAAGAAAAAGTATGAGGCAGAATGCCAACTTCTAAATTAAACAAACAAAAATCCTTTTCTAGTTAGCTTTAAAGACAAGTATATTTCTTTCACACCTAGCGCTCAGTACACAGTCAAGTTTAAGCGAGCAGCTGGAAAAGTACCAAAGACATATATATATACTTACATGCATTTTTGAACACATCCCAAAGATCTCTGAAGACATCCCTCTCTCCAACTCTGAACCAGCTGGAATACTGGGAGTTGGGAAGATTTTTTATCAGAGTGGAAAGGCCTAAAGATCATTGCACAAGTCCCATCAGCCTCACACTGGCACAGTTCTCTTTCGAGAAACACATCTAGGGAATTTTGTAATTAGTTAAAAGGCTGCTTAATTTTATTGTAGATTTTCACTCAAGAAGAGTGGCATGTTTTTTGTTTTGCTTTGTTTTTTCAATTTTTGGATTTGCTTTCACATTTCAAGACTCCCCTAACTTCTTCGGAAAATTATTCCAGTGAACACAAGTCCAAAAATGCCTTTTCTCAAATGCATCCATTATCTTTAATAACACATTCCAATCACTGCTTCACCATGAGTAAGAAAACAACAGATAAATAAGCTCTTTTCTGAAAGAGAGAGAAATGATTAAAAATGACTTGTTTATTGAAGTTTTCTGTAACATAAGTGGTGCACCATATGCAGGAACTGTGGTGTTTCAGTGTATGCTGTGGTCCCAGTAAATACAGTACTGGTCTTACTAAACAGTAATGTATGTTGTTTACAGACAAGAAAAAATGTACATGCCTATAAGAAGTATTATGATATTCCACACTTGTGTTATAGTATTTGTAGGAAAGCACCCAGAAAGAAGAGAAGAACATCAAAGTTTAGCTCTTTAAACTGTCTGCCAAATTCCTAAAACCTTGCTAGAAAGTGAGGATGTTCTGAAGAGGGCTAAAGAGCTGAAAAAATGACATCGTTAAATAGATGCAACTCTTTCTATGGAATATTAACAGTCTTCCAGGCTCCTATAAATCTCCTGCTAAACTTTAGGGGGTGGTACATAAGCCTACGCTAGAAAACTGTGTTTCCAAGTTCGGAAGGACATGCTGATTCACTGGCTCCCTAAATCTTCATATTTTGGTGTTTTTATGCTTTGGCATTCAGTCCTACACTCGCTGTAGAACTGTATGATGGGGCATGCCAGATAACTCTGATTTCCCACCACTTGGCATGATGCTCATGGGCTCCTGTTCTCTGCCAAAGGTGAGAGGCTGCTTAGACCTCACAGTCAATTCACTCTGGTAGTTACTTCTTCCTGTTCAAAGGTGGGAGTGAAGAGGAGCTTGCCTCCCTTCCATTGGTGGAAGTGCTGCTGAAATGCCACATATTACTAAGGTGCCCTACATACAGAAAAGACAGATCAGCAACAGGAAGAAAAACGAATACAAATGCCATCCTACAAGCCCTTGCCCACAGCTTGTTCAGAAAATACCTCAGACATTCTGCAAAACTCTGAACAGCGTCTTGCTCAGAATATACCCGTCCAATTTTAATATATTTCAGTGGTAACATTCTTCTCAGACAGAAGCTCCAGCTCCTGTCTTAGGAAGGTTAACAGAAATGGTACAGAAATGTTATTTATCATCAAGATACCCAAGATTTTCTAGTCATAACTTGGTAGAGCCTAAAACGCAAAAACTCTCTCTTCATATGCTTTTACATTTTTCCTTTCTTTCCCAGATATTCATCATCAAAAAAAGGAAAACTTTCCCTGCAGAGACGTCTGTACTATACCAACCATTTATTTATGTAGTTATACCAAGCTCTTCATGCATGTGTTAGCATTAGCTTGTGAAATTATTTTTCGGACTTTCCCTTCTGGTCAAAACTCTGCACCTACTTCTGTGACTTCCTCCTGTGTGCAGCTGTGTCAGACATCAAGGTCTTTGAAACCGTCACGGTGCTGAACAGAAGACCAAGCAAGGCAGGGTGCCGTCACCACTCTATAGTTGTCACTTGCACCAGACATCTTTCTTAAAAAAAATAATACATATTTATATACACATATTTATATACACACATACGTGCATATATATTTATTCTCAGTAGCCTCAGTTTGCTTAACAACAATACATATTTTAAGATATACCTCATCAGTCATAATAACATATATATTACCAATGCGTATTTGTGGAGGCCTTTTAAACTTGAAACTTAAACATTTAATTAAAACTTACTGTGCTTTTCAGGCCTGCTTGCATGGGGCCAGGCTGGAGGTAGAGCTTCAGAGCTCAAGTCTCCTTTCTGCAGCAGTAAGGAAAAATGATGCCTGGATTAAGTTGCCAGGAATTTAAGCATTAGAGCAGAATTTTCCTCACAGTGTTTTCTCCTTGGTATTACGTGGTACGTGAAATGAGGAGGATTTTGCTCTGTGTTTTAACGACGACTTGTGGCAATGGCAGAATTTTTCATTCAGGAATTTCTCAGGGCTATAGGAATGACTTGGCTTGAAGGACTGTGCGTCCAAACACACAAATTACCCAATAAAATGTATTATTTTCCTCATGCTCAACAGTGCTAGCTCTATGAATTAAAAGCTCTGTTGGGTAATCCCACATCTTAATTATAAATTGGTGACAAGTATGGATTTGAAGGATTCTTCGGGGTTACTTTGACCACAAAGTTTTCAGGTGCTGGAAAGATGTTCTAGCAATTCTACCTCATTTTCCCTTTGTGAAAGTGTTGTGCAAGGAAATGCTTGCAGTACTCAAGAAAATGTCATGGTGATATGAATAATACTGAATGTGGGACAGCTTGCTCAAAGTTACCTAATACACAGTGTTTGTCAGAGCAGCACAGAGCTGGGCACCCTGCTCTGGGGCAGCAGCCTGCTGCTCCAGAACAGGCATTGGTCTGCCACCAGAATACTCCACTGCAATTCCCTCCCCTAACCCTCAAAGAGAAGGAACCAAGCCATATAACTGAGGATGTTAGTCTGTATTAGAAAAATGGCCTCAAACCTGATTAATAATTCCTTCAGCTTAGATTGGGAAGCAGGCAACGATACCTTCAATGCCCATACCTAAATGTGAGGGGAGAGAAGACGTACTGCCTCTTACAATAAGAAGCCCCATAAGAGTTCCATGCCTGAAACTCCATTATGGATTTTGGCAAGTGAATGCTTCCACAGGACAAAATGAGGAATGAAACTGTTCGTTTAGAGGCAGCAAAGGAAATCTGGTAAGCAAAGGAAGCCAATGCAACGCAGAGGGTGTTGTCTTAATGGCCAATCCTTTGTAAGAATTGTTGCTATAGATTGGGGTTGGCTTTACCTGAGTTTCTACTTCCAGCTGTAGTTAAGATTATAATAACTAGCCTACACACGTTACTGGACAGCAGGATTACTATTGTTTTTAATGTATTACACCATCAGACAAGCTGTTGGGAGAGAGCAGCTGGACAAGTTGGAGCTAGCCTCCTCTCAATTAGCTGTTAATGATTCTGTTTCTCAGTAATGAACTCACATCTCTCCAGTTTTACATCTGTACTAGTTTATTTCAGCTAACAAAACTAGTTCCAGAGTACATATCTGTTGACCAGGAGCTCCAGAGCTGTATGCTGAATCATCTTCCCTACAGCCTCACTGCGCATTGCTCTGCTTTCCTATTTTCCCTTAAGAAAATGTGGGCGACACCATTTACCTTCATTACAAGTATCACTTTTACAAGGCTTTGAAGACATGGAACAGCTCAGTCTAGTAACTGATGATTACTTTAAACAGAGCACAGACCCATCAAGCAGAAATAAATTAACATTTTAAAACTAATTAACAGTCTAGTTTTAACCTATTTCTCACAGATGTTTCTATTGGTAAGTCACTGGTAAAGGACTGAGAAGATGCCTGCAACTTAGGGCTCCCCGCCTGCCTGGCCATGATTTCTAGCTGCTTGCATAGAACACAGTGTGTGGCACAGATTTTCCCAGTCAAGGTTCATTTGGATCTGGTTTGTTTGCATTGCAGTGCTTTATAAATAGCGGGCATCCCCTTTCCCAGAATGCTATTCTATCAGAGTAGGGAAAAGAAAGGAGAAAAGAAAGGGGGAAACTCGCCAAGCAGCAACAAAGGAGCATGCAGAGCCACTGAGGGGCTTCAGGCACTGCTGTGCATGCAGCAAAGAGGAGAAATTACTCAAAGAGATGTACAATCCTGCACACTTTGAAACAATTACATGCACACAAATTACAGTGTGTTTTCTGTCCACACAAACGAATTACAGTGCATTTGCTGTCATCTCCATATTATTCCATGCAGCCAAAGATAGCATTGCTCCTCTGAATTGTAATTTGTACAACAGTACAGCTCCTGTTTTACATATGCATAGCTGCCTCATCCCACTTCACTAATTCCACAGCCATATCTCCGAGTAGCTTTTGTCCCCCATCCAGGAAAGCCCACGACTTGGATTTCTGTGGCTTTCAGCACTAAGTGTAGCAGTCCTAGTTGGGATGAGGAGCAAAGCAGGACGGCACACTGCAGCAAGGGGGCAGCTGTACTTGTAAGAGATTTTTTTAAAGGCCAATGACCTTCCCACATTTGGGCAGGTTTCTACTCCATCCATCATGAGGACAATGCCAATTTCTAAGCAGATGACAAATCTGCACAGGAGCATGGGGCACACACACTAACTGGTTGGTTCTGATCCTGGAGCTAAGCACCAGCTATTTATCTTGCTTCTTGGACAGCTTTCACAGTCTTTGTCAAGTTCATTGTTGCTTCAACTGAACTGCTTCATCCAGATGGGGAAGGACTAGTTCAAGTGCACTACAGAGGGGTGCAAATACAAATTCTTACTCTAAACAAAATAGCCTTTCAACGAAATCATTCATCTTAAGATAAAAGAGAGACATTTATTCCCTAGCCTCATTCAAAGAGCAGGTATATGGGATTATTTTTGATGAAATCAAGACGGTCCAAGTCAGGTTTCAAAACATTACATTTGGCAAAAGTAATTATCAAAGGAAAAATCAGTCATAAGGGGAATTGCTGAAAATCTGAAATATATATAGCTCCACATTAGTATTAAAAATCTGGAAGTCTCAGTTGTATGTTTACCATCCAAATCAGTGCAAAACCAAGCACAGATCCAAATTCAGAACAAAGACTGCTGTTCTCCCTGAATTACCCCATAAGAGCTTTTGGATAGACACAGTACATCCTACACAGATCAAAACGGTACAGTGCATTTTCAGGAGGTAGCCTGGACTACTAAGATTACTCTTTTCCTTTGTTTTTTTACCATTGCAAAAGGTACTTTCTGTTACTGAGGACTGGTGTAATCAGCCACAACAGAAGTTGGGCCAACAGTTTAAAATTTGTGGTGAGTCTTTTCAAATATCTAATTGTATTTATTCTGGCTATATTTATTCTGATCTGGGCCCATAATGGAGGACCTACTTGCATTATGATCTAAACTCATTGTGTAGAGATACATAAAGATAGGCAGCACAGCTTCAGAAGGTGCGTCAGAAAGATCTGTCCTCTTGACTTCTTGGTGATATAGATTTTACCCTACTCTACACTGCACGTCATCTTGACAGACTGTGCCTTTCAAGTTCATTTATCACTGATTGAATGCAGGGGGTATTTTAGGGGTGAAAGGAAAATTACGAAAATTGGAAGTAATCCTCCATCAGGATCCACCAGTGCAACAGCCACGCCCCCATCACACAGCACAGCTCACTCATCCCTACCCAGTCCTCCCCAGACAGATGGTTGCAGAGTCAGGTGCTAGTTAGATCATCACCAACAGCTACCGTTTCAAAAGGGAGAGATCAAAAAGGAGATTACAGTTGTAGGTGGAGACACAGAAAACTCAAGGCTAAGTTACAGTGCCTCTACTTGCTATCAGCTAGTCTGTATCTGAGTTTCTTATCCTACCAACTCACCCTACCACAGAGAGGCGGGTCACAAATTCTTCAGGTAAGCCTTATCCCTTTTAAGAAATAAAAATGCCAAAACAACCAGCCAGCACCTATCACCTCCCTCTCCCTTTACAGGATGAACAGAAGTCTTCATCCCAATATGCTTTATAGGATCCACTGGCACACACTGCACAAGGAGACAAGCATCTTATTCTTTCTTTCAGTCTTCCTTTTCCCATAGCATTAATTTGCACTTCACTAGAAGCTAAATTTTGTCCTTAAAGCTTTCTTCCTTCTGGCTCCTTAGCCATCCTTGCTTGAATGTTTAAAAACCCGTGGCTAATAGCCTTTCTACGTAACAAATCCACAGTTTCCTTAGAGCCCCATAGCCACCTCTCTCTGCCTTTTGGACCTCTCCTATTATCATCACAGATTTCCACCTGGATTTTCCAGGAGCATTTACCACTCTCCATTTACTTACGAATTTTACCTGTTTTGCTTAAGTGAGGGAAACCTTTGTGTACCTTCCCATTTTCCCAAAGTGCAGCACTGTCAAAGCTCAGGTCCAATTCTTCTTGGGGATCATGGGAGCTGTAGTTCTCTGAAAACTAAGCCTGTGCCGCCCTAAAGCTACAAAAATGTGTTGCTATCTGCAAAAAGGGATAGCAAACTCCACCTTTTCACAGAACTGATCCAAGTGTTTTTCAGGAAAAAATACAACATGAGAACAGTTTGCAGGTTAAGTTCTATCCCAGAAAATCTGAGCAAACATATTTGTTAATCACGACATGAGAAATCTAGGTGTGTTGTATAATAATACTACTGCAAAATATTACCAGGAGGAGAAAAAAAAGGAAGGAGGCTGAACGTTCATCTGAACTACCAAGAAAATATCTGTGGAAGGTGTCTCAGAGGGAAAGGGTAGCCAAGGAGAAAGCTCACTAGATGAAAAAGGCTTTCAATTTGAAGCAAGGCTGGATGTGATGGTGACTGGGGCAGAACTCAGACAACAGGAAAGTAAAACCATCAGTTTAGTAAATAAGATTTGCTATTTAACAGTTACAGGTTTATCTAAGACTGATGCCACAGGAAACCTGAGTTTCCTCTTAAGGACAAAACCTGCATGTATCTAATACAACACAATGGAGGTTAGATGAATTATCACTTCCAAAGGTAAGTTAGTAATTTCTTACAATATTTAAGTCAAGTATAACGAGTTTGAGCACCCTCATGGTGGCAGTCTTTTCCTTTGGCCTGAGTTGTCCATTCTCCAGCATGAGCCTAATGTCTCTCATCTTTCCACCACTGAGCACCTATCAGAAAAAGTCAGGTTTCATCTCCCATGACCCCAGCAAGCAGCTGCAGTCAATGCTCAGATCCCCCCTGAGCCTTCTCAAAGCTAACCAAAGGCACTTCCCTCATGCTGCCCTGGGATGCCACGTGCCCTGGGCCCTCCTCAGCCCAGGGGCTGTTCACAGGACTATGTTTAGGCAATGTAACAAACTGCATAAAATTATTTGCCATAAATTGAGTTAGCACTGCACTGCACCCTCCCCATGTCCTGGTTTCAGCCAGACAATGCCAATCACACATCAATGTTTGGTTCTTGCTGAGTGACGGATGTGCACTCAGGCAGAGCTAGGCCTCTCAGCAGGGAAGAGCTGCTGCCATGATGGCATGGGGCAAGGGGTGGCTGCAGGACGGGCTGGGCCAGGCCACATGGGTTACACGTCTGATTTTGTCTGTTATTGTCACTTTAACATTACTGGAGATACGTTGCAGAATTACTTTGAGTTCTTGAGCTGTGTCCTTGGAGACTTTTATTACATAGCTGATTATAGGTGACATGAACAGTGCCCTTCTTTTTAAAGCGCAGGGAAGGACAGCTGATGGAAGAAAAATATACTACAGGCTCTGCAAATACAACCTTGCTTAACAGCACAGCATTTGCCAGCTAGTATAAAACTATTCCTTCATTTGACCCAAGCACCTTGAAATCTGTAGTTACTTTTCCGAAA
The DNA here is from genome assembly GCA_024606505.1 of Aquila spilogaster. Classification (NCBI taxonomy): domain Eukaryota; kingdom Metazoa; phylum Chordata; class Aves; order Accipitriformes; family Accipitridae; genus Aquila; species Aquila spilogaster. The sequence continues at coordinate 16,675 of JANHGO010006584.1, forward strand.
GAACAAGACCCCAGAAAGCAATCAAACAGCTTCATATGCTAATATGTTCAAACTGCATGGCTTTGAGTACAATACAGATGTAATACCACAGCACCAAAGATTGATGAGCCTTGGCTTTTACCCATTTTTGCATTATTCTTTGCTGCATTCTTCTAGTCTCCCGGATAATCATGCTGTCTGTGAGCTATGGCAGAAATGAGCCTGGCCCGTGCAATCATGACAAATGATTCTTTGTAGCTTGCTGCAATGATGTTAAAGCTGGAACAAATTTCATTAACCTGCAATCAGAAGCCAAAATACCAGTAATGAGCTATTTTCTATTTAGAAAACGAAGATATTGGATACTTACTGTCAAAGGTAAGCAGTGATACAAGAGACAAGCTAAAGAAAATACACAGAGGACACCCACGAAGACTTTAAATAGAAAGTTTTGTGAAGCAAATGTAAACACAGAGTTCGTTTCTCCTTTGTATTACACATATTTTCATTGGTGCAGTCCTGATTTCCCTAGGCTCAGAAATTAATAATGCCCAGGAAGGGAAATGCCAGGGGAATGCAGAGCAATTCAAGCACAGGAAGAGATTAACTACATGGGCAGCATATATGGAAAGACGAGGGAAAGGGAATGATGCCAAAGGCTATCCAGCTCTGTGAACAAATCATTCATTTCTTAAATTCCCTCCCCTTCAGTGTGGTAAAGGGCACTTGTGAATAGCTTTTGGATCTGAGCCGTTAACTCTCCTTGACAGTTTTGCAAAGCTGATTTAAATACTATTGGCACAGTCTTACATCTCCAGCTCAGCTTAACAGTTAACCAGAGGAGGTAGGTTTTTGAAAACCTTCTTTAGGGTAAGGCCTGCATTAGTACAATTTCACTGAAGTTGAGTTAGCCTACATTGATGACGTTTAAATTTTGCCTTGGATCTTTACTAAGAATTCAAACATAACTGTTAGGGTTCTTAAATATATCTATCAAAAATGGAGCCATCCAAGCAGTGCAGGATCTCACATGTTATATGTTTATTTTTATTCATAATCGAGATTCTACATCTGCTGTCTTCATGGTTTGGTAGCACTAAGTACTGGAAGCCTACCAATGTGTATTTATATAACTTCTCTATTGGTCTCTTTTGGTCAAAGGACAGATTCCTTTTCTCTTCAAGTCACTAATAAGTCACTGCAGGCTGTCTAGACTAATACAGACACATGATTTCTCAACAATGAATGTGAGGCTAAGTTTAAAGTAATTATACTAAAAAGAACAGTGTACTGGGGGTCGTTAGTGAGAGAGATCGCTGGCAACCACTTGGAGAAAGTATTCTGTTATTGTGGTGGTATTTTGAGCTCAGACTGAAATGTTTAGAATGTGATCTGAGACAGTTACAGTCCTTACACACACGTGGCAACTCACATATGGCTCTTTACTGTAGCTAATAATTGCACGACAGAAAGAAAAAGTAGTAAAAGGGAGGATGTCCTTGCATACACAGACTAAGAAAGACAGAGACTACATTCTCCAAGTCTGTAACCAGAATTTATAAATAGCTATATTGCCTACTTTCACTTCTCATCTAATTGAAGAAAAAAGCATACAGTTCTTGCAGCCAGCTCATTTACTTTGCTGAACTATCTGTGCCCAAGGATGCTGTTTATTACTAGCTGGGTAGAAGTACAACAAAAGGCCAGGGAAAATTGCCTCTCAGTATTATTGTTTTTGTCAGGTATGGATGAATATCTTTTTGGCAAGGCCGCAGCATCCTGTTTCCGCATTAATTGACCTTTTGACACGGACAGAAGAAACATAAGATACAAGCACTCACAGACCATCAGGAAGACAACAGAGTTTTACAGGGGTTGCAGAACAGAACTTAGGCTGCTGTTTGGCTTCCAGACATATCACACATAACAATTTATACAGGATAGATACACTTGATCTGTACTTAACCTAGTCCTCAGCCCATCAGCACTGGGTACTTTGCTGCCTATGGGAAGGAAAAGCTGTGCACTTGTGAAGACCACTGAGGACTTCCCAAACGTACTTCAACTGAAGGTATGCCATGCCCTCACAACAAGGCTCAGTCTCAGGGGACAGAGGCAGGAAAATAACAGCATCCAGTTCTGTCTGAACTTGCCTCCATCCACCCTAGTTGTTCCAGGAAGCAAGAAACCCTCTGAAACCAAAGCATCTTACTCCAGCTTCTCCTTTGCATATCCTTTACTTGCCAAAGCAGGTGGCATTTTGCTCCAGGCTAGACCACTACAGTGGGTCAGCATGTGTCAGCATACACTGAGAGACTTGAATACACCGCACCAGGAGCAATTATATTCACCAACAGATTGAGGAAGGGAGTACTGTTGTCTTTGTTTGACACAGAGTGGGCTGAGATTCAGAAACATGTAGGGTGTTCTGTCTCTCAAATATTTTATGGACTGTAGTACTGATTACCAAAAGATCCTTGCCAAAAGAATAACAAATAATAATAATAATAAAATCACAGCAGAAGAGTATTATCCTCTACCTTGCTTTATGTACTCTTACTTGTATGGCTTCTGTTGTCCAGCTAGAGATGGGAAAGCTGACTGAGGACACATCGTGGGTGTGGACTGCAAAGGGCTGCCAATGACCTGCTTGCAAGCAGTATGACTTGAACAGTCTTTATCCAATTTTCTCCCATAATGCCAAATAAACCTGAAAAAAAAAACCAGAATCAATTCACTAATCAAAGGAAGGGCTAAAGCAACAATCATTAATTCAATTCCAGAATGAATTATCTCGTGCAGTACAGAGCTATACAGGCTTTAATTTGAACTTTGGATAGCATTCCTGAATTGCACCTTTAAACCGTTGTGATAGTTGCTTATCTTTGTTACAAAAAATAATCAGATCGCTTATTTAGGTGTCGTGCATACCATAAGAAAAATTAAAGATACTAAAGTGCTTAGTTAATTTGTAAATCTCTACACTGACTCAAGTACTATAAACTGAAAATTAGTACTTTTTAAATGCGTTCTGAAAGCAATAAGCAGAAATACACAGTTCTTACAGGATTTAGTATTCAGTATTCATCCTCTCCCATTTTACATAGCTTTATCTTCTTGATTTGTCATTGTTAAGTGTCACTTATTTGCATTCATGTTAACCACAAGTTTATGTGGGTAAAATTTGCACGTGAGAAAATAATTGGTAATCATACAGTAAGTTACATTTGTACTGAGGGCAATGACAGATGTGTACTCAGATTATTTGTGGCTCCTTTACAGGCTGTGACCAAGCAGCCAGCTCGTCCTTCAGGTAACTGAAGTAGGGTGCCTGCACAGTGATGGGGGGAGCTGTCTGCTCGCACCACCAGGGAAGCAGGAGGAGATCCTACACTGCCTATCATTGGGCTGTGGGTGAGGGTTTCTGACGCTGTGGGTCGGTGGGTCAGATGTGTAATGCATCCAGGTTCTCTATGAACTCATACAAATTTCTAGTCCTGGATGTTTTTCCTTACAGACCCGTTCCAGAAGATGGATGTAACTCTTGCAAAAATAATAATAATAATAATAAATCACCTCTTCCCATCGTGAGTGTGTAAGGGCAGGAAACATGGGGGCACAGGAGAAACAGAAGGGTGCTGCATAAGGGCTGGGCAGGCACCGCCGGCAGCACCCAGCACTGGGCTGTGATGGGGTGCATTACAGGTATGTCCCGGCACAGCCAGCAGGCATCCCATCTGCCATGCTGAGGAACATCAGCTCTCACAGGCACACGTTTACATAAATATTTGCTATTACCTGGGAAATAGAGCGTTTTGTGTACAAATTGGCATCACGCGAAGGCTTAGCTAGCCCACTGTGGCATGGCTATAGGTGCGCATCAAGGTTTTATCACTTCTCTGAAGCCCGACTCCAGGCAGTATTTGGCTGGAGACTGATTCTGAGAAAATCTCTGCGTTATTGACCAGAGAGGCCCCATGAGGGCCCGTGGGGTGGAAAGAGATGAGAAGGACTGTCCTCATCAAAAAGGCACCAGCAGAGCTCAGTGCAGGGTCACCCGCTGCGGGACACGTCACCCGTGGGGCAGAGCGACGGAGCAAAACGCTCCGTGCCACAGCGGCCACGGCAACGTGCTCCCACCGCCTGCAGCCTCTCGAAGGGGCACCCCGTCCCCAAAAGCTCCCGGCCGCGGGCCGGCTCGCCGCCGGGCTACTCGGCCCCGGACCGGGGGGCTAGCTCGCCGCGTACAGCAGGTCGACGACCAGGTTGATCAGCGCGTAGATCACCGCGATGAACAGGATGAACCCCTGGAGCACCGCGAAGTCGAGCCCGCTGATCGCGTCGAACAGGTAGGAGCCGATGCCGTTGAAGGCGAACACCGACTCGGTCAGCACCGCGCCCGCCAGCAGGGCGCCGGTCTGCAGGCCGATGGTGGTGGTCACCGGCAGCATCGCGTTGCGCAGCACGTGCCGGCGGGTGATCAGCCCCCGGGCCAGACCCTTCGCCCGGGCGGTGCGGACGTAGTCCTCGTTGAGC
>JANHGO010006585.1:0-21189 GCA_024606505.1 Aquila spilogaster
TAATATCTACTTTATGTTGTGTATCTATATGGGGTGCCCCTGAGCACTAGACCTGACATACAGTGGGCTTCTTGGACTTATGGATCAAGTGTAGGTTGTAAAACACAGCTACTACTTCTTGCAGCTGCAAAGCATTACATACAGTGATAGAATGTGAGCTATATCAATGACCTGCAATGGACATTGGGATTTTCTAATGCCCACCAACCCAGTATAAACGTACTAAACCATTAGCTTTTACCTGGCAAATATTCTAGACTATGAAAGTGGGAAGTGGAAAATAATGGTGTTCTTGAAATTACAGATTGCATTTGTTTCCTCAAGACTACATTTCTACCCAAAAATCTCATAAAACTGCCCAAAGAAAATTGATAAGGACTTACTAGTAACAGCATCAAGCATTTGCTAGCTGAAAGGGTGAAGGGGCACTTTCCTGTAGGTTAACAAGGACACAATTACATGCAGATTTGCCAGTGTGGACCAGAATCAATTAAAAAAAGAAACAACTTTGGGGTTGACACCAGTCTTTAGTGGAAATCTAAAACAGTAACATTATTAGCTTGACAATTTATTCAGTCTGAGGGAAATAGAATACACTGTACTTCATCTCAGAGAGTTTAATGTCACATTCTATTTCAGAACTGCAGCAGACTTCAGAAGTGAAAGTGACACAGGGATGTCTGGAATACAGTACAACCAGCATCTTTCCACCAGTGAAGGCTCTCACCATCCATTAAAACAATTAATCAGTATATAAGGACTCTCTCTCTGCCCTTTGCCTTCCAAGATAGGGAGGCCGAATTAATTTACAAAAATGCTGAAGTTCTAAAAATTAATGATATCATTACTATTCAATTGCAGTGAATTGTTGGGCAGAATGTTATGAATAAAGTTCTTTTATCCCATCTTGAACCAGCCTAATACTTTAATGACTTGACTAGTTCTTCAGTATAAGTAAACATGGCTTATATTCAAGTGGAGCACTTAAACTGTTTTGAGAAATTCATATTGAGATTAACTGCTATTAAGGTAAAATTAGTCACATTTTAACTGCTTATCTGAATCTTCAAATTAAAACACAAGCTTAAATGTATTGACAAGATCAAAAATTACTGGGGTCCTGAGGGCACTTCTGGCCCTTGCTGTACCTGCCCACCTCCCTTGGGCACCCTACTTCTGGCCAAGCGACTTTATTTCAGTCCAATTGAGGCCATCAGTCCCTCCCCCAGTAACGCTGCAAGATGCCGTTCTTCAGAACATGGTCTGACAGTGTGGTCAGTCGTTGTTTAGGCTCAGTCTCATGGCTCTGCTGTGAAAAGAGATTGCAATTTTCAGTAGAACTCCTTTCACTGCCAGCTTTGTAATCTATTCACATGGAAGCTGCATGCCTCTTCTCAATTTTTAATATTACGCATTTGAAGTAGTCTTTTCTCTTAAAGGCTAGACCAAGTGATTTACACCTCTTTGTAATTAGATATAGCAATAAGAATAATGTCTCACATTATACTGGAATGTTCTTTTAAACTTTGTCATGTAATTTTAAAAACTTAATTGATATGGTGATTGGTATCTTAATGCAATTGTTACTTGACTTGTGGGCTATTTTTTGATTTGCTTGAATAAATGGCTAAGTTTTCTGGGATGTAATTGTCTTCTGTTAGGTCTTTTTGTGAATATATTTTTAATTTCTAATTGGTTCAGTTCTTACCGTGTCTATTCAGACACTTTTATCTTTTTCTAGTAGCATTAGTGCCAATAATGTTGAATGGGTAATACTGTTGAATAAATCATATATTCAACATGTATATTGTGATTTTCTGAGTCCTTTCTATACTTTCAGTCTCGTAAGTCCTCATTGTAAAGGGGAAATGGGCATTATCGTTCATATTTTCCACATTTCTGGGCACAGAAATTTTATATACTTCTATTCTATTTCTATCTGTATCCAGGCAGATGCCTGTGAATCTTGACAATGACCATCATTTATCTGCTAATCTCAAAAACATGACTAGATTGCTGAAGACTACCATCATCAAGCTTTGGTATTATGAGTATGTTTATTCTGCTGAACTGAATGAGCATATGACTATTGTCTGTCTGTGAGATCGACTGACACAGAATGATATACGTCTATGTGGGTAAATTATATTGGCCTCCAAACCAGGAAGACTGAATGCAACCTGTCTATAAGATCAAGAACAGTCTATGTTTTATGCTATCAGTAGCACCAAAGAAATGTCCTGGACAATGCTAACTGGTCTTTGCCAAAAGCTATACCATGGACAAAATGAATCTCATCCCATCATTTTTTAAATTGTCACAGGCTTCATCTATTTTAGCTGTACAGCCTCCTGGTTACCATGTTAAGGCACATACGAGACAAAGAGGTGATCCGAGACAGCCAGCATGGCTTCACCAGGGGCAGATCTTGCTATGATGGAGCGACGACATCAGTGGACAGGGGAAGGGCATCTACCTGGACTTCTGTGAAGCCTTTGACATGGTCCCTTGCCACATCCTTCTCTCTAAGTTGGAGAGGTATGGATTTGAAAGACGGACTGTTTGATGGATTAAGAACTGCTTGGCTGGTCACAACCAAAGGGTTGTGGTCAATGGTTCTATGTTTGGGTGGAGGCTGGTCACAAGTAGTGTCCCCCAAGGGTTGGTCTTGGGACTGGTGCTACACTCTTCTTTATCAGTGACATAGATGATGGAATTGAGTACAAGTTTGCAGATGACACCAAGTTGAGCGGTACAGTCGATACATTGGAGGGAAGGGAAGCCATCCAGAGGGACCTGGACAGGCTGGAGAACAAGGCCAAGTGCAAGGTGTTGCACTTGGGCCAGGGCAATCCCAGGTGTTTATACAGACTAGGGGGAGAACTCCTGGAGAGCAATCCTGAAGAGAAGGACTTGGGGGTCCTGGTGGATGAGAAGCTGGACATGAGCCAGCAATGCACGCTTGCAGCCTGTTAGTCCAACTATATCTTGGGCTGCACTAAAAAAGGGGTGGCCAGCAGGAAGAGGGAGGTGATTGTGCCCCTCTACTCAGCTCTTGTGAGGCCCTATCTGGAGTACTGCATCCAGGCCTGGGGGCCCCAGCACAAAAAAGATGCAGAGGTCTTGGAATGGGTCCAGATGAAGGCCACTAAAATGATCAGAGGGCTGTAGCATCTCTCCTAAGACGAAAAGTTGAGGGAACTGGGCTTGTTTAACTCGGAGAAGAGAAGGCTCTGGGGAGACCTCATTGTGGCCTTCCAGTACTTGAAGGGAGCATATAAATAGGAGGGGGAACAACTGTTCACACAGGTTGATAGTGATAGGACAAGGGGGAATGGTTTTAAACTAAGACTGGGGAGATTTATGTTAGATGTTGGAAGGAAGTTTTTCACTCAGAGGGTGGTGACGCACTGGAACAGGTTGCCCAGAGAGGTTGTGGATGCCCCATCTCTGGAGGCATTCAAGGCAAGGCTGGGTGTGGCTCTGGGCAGCCTGGTCTAGTGGTTGGCAACCCTGCCCATGGCAGGGGGTTGAAACTAGATGATCTTTGAGGTCCTTTTCAACCCAGGCCATTTTATGATTCTATGTAGGGACATACTGGAGTAAGGGCCAAGTAATCATGGAATGCTTGGAATGGAAAGGACCTCAAAGATCATCTAGTTCCAATCCTTGCTGTGGGCAGGGTTGCCAACCACAGGCTGCCTGGGGTCCCATCCAACCTGGCCTTGAACACCTCCAGGGTTAGGGCATTCACAGCTTCCCTGGGCAGCGTGTGCCAGTGCCTCACTACCCTCTCAGTGAAAAATTTCCCCCAGTATCTAATATAAATCTTCCCTCTTTTAGTTTAAAACCATTTCCTTCAACAGTTTTGCACTTAATGTTTTTCGTCAGGTCTTCTCAGTGCTCCTCAAGGGGTAATCTGAAGTGTAGACAGTGTGGACAATCTGGGAATTTACATAGCTAAAGATGTCCAGCAAGGCACTGAAAATACAATGGAGTGTGTAAACATCCCAATCTGTCTGAAGGCAAGATGTAATCTTATCCTTGTATTATTGACAAAGAAAGAAAAGAAATGGAGCCTGTTAGTTTTCTGCACTTAGAGGTAGAGAGGATTATTTATATATGATTTTGTTCAGCTGATTGGGAACTTCTACGCTTTATTTTATTTCTATCCAACCTGGCAGTCTATGAATGTAAATACTTTTGTCACAAAGATCTGGAATGATATCTCACTGTACAATATAAAAAGATAATGAGACCCCTTGTGCTGGAGGGAATAAATCTCAGTGGGTTTGGGTTACCAAGCTGCAGATTTCACTATATTTGTGTGTGCTATAACGACTCACCTCCACCAAAGGCATCTGACCAAGAGGCTACTTAAAGTGAAGTATTTTATTCAGCAGTTAAACAGCACATTTGAGAAAACAGAGCTGAAAAACAGAGTGCACACTTACTCCTGTCTAATCTTATACTTTACTGTGAGCTCCAAAAGATAAAACTTCTTGAGTCAGAGGAATTAACATGCCCCCTTCACCAGGGATAGGGAAGTGTGTCCACACTGGAGACTCTGAGCAAGCTGGCTTAGGGACTGGAGTCATTTAACAGGGTTAGGACGGAATTTCTCAGCAGGACTAAGAAGCTTGGCAAAATGGAGCTTCACTACAGTGCTTCTAGCATCTTGATACCATGTTGTTAGTGGGATAAACATCATTCTTCCTGCATCATGCATATCCTTCAGGCAGCTAAGCTTTCTAATATCTTCACTGTCTCTGTATGCCCGGAACCTGATTTCCATAATATTCTTACTTCTTCGTGTCAAGGCCTGGTTATGAACTCTTCTTTCTGCCTCTGACTTTTTATTTCTCCCGTTAGTTTCCCAGCAGCTAACTCAGGAAATATCCCAGTGACCAGTGTTGGTAGTGTTAGTAAGCAGAAGCTGTTCAGCCTTTGCATCAAGTAAGCAGTGCTCATCATGGTATGGCTTGTGAGATGAGGAAGATGGATTGTTATGCTTTTTTCTTGAGTCTGACACATCATCATAGAGATCCACTGCCAACATTCCTATTTTATAGATGCCTGTCTCACAGAATATCACTATTTTCCATAGGCCAGAAGAAACTGAAACCCTGATAATAGTTTACAAACCAGAGAAAGGCCCATTTCCCACTCACTTTTACCATAGAAGCAGAAACAGAACATTCCTTTATTCTTGTACCTAGAATGAAGCTGTGGGCATTTTGCATCACGGAGTTAACTTCATATAACCTTAGGCATCTAAATGTCAGACAACAAATCCAACTAATCTAACATCAGATGTCTTAAAGTTACATGAGATGAATCTCAATTTAACAGAGATTTACTGTTTAGTCTCAGTGCTCTGTTCTGTCATGAACATGCATTCTAGGTGGATTTTGTCTACCAGTATGTACAGCATTATTGAAGTTTCAGTCATTCTCATGTGAAGCCTGTGCTCCTGATGTACAGATTTTAGAGAGAATCAGTCAAGGCTGATACAACTTCGGTCCTTGAATCGTTGAATTTGTCTTTGTATGACTCAACTGCCACTTTGTAAATTCCTCGTTGAGGCAGTTTAATAAAAACAGCCCAATTTATTCATCTCATTTGTAAATTTTGTTTAAAATGCACTGTTTCTGGGACAGAATAACAGGTTTGGTAATTAAAATTATTGATGATCCCATGTGCCACAGCTGTCCTACACACACTTGCATATATATGCAAATGAACAAAGTTACTTGCTTCTTTGTTTTATTGTTTTAATTTAGAGAAATACAAATCACCTTGTGACTAAACATTTGATTTCTTTGATTATTACACTAGGCTATGCCAAACACTGTAAGGGTACATTGATTTTCCAGGTCACTTGAAATGACTTCTAAAGACTTTTTTTTAATCAGTCCCTTCTGTGACCCCTTCTGCAAAGATTTTATGCAGTGCTGGCAGTCACTTATCTGTACAAAAGAAGTCTTTATGGGTGCATGTCAAAGACTGAAATTTTTCTAATAAACAACATGTATGTCCTCGAGTGGGAAGTACAAGAGAAAATGTGAGAAAGTGTATTGGACCTCTACTTCTTAATCCTGCAAAGTTTCTATGAGTAGTGAATCTAAACCTGAACTGTCAATCCATTGGGCATCACTGTAACATATTGTTTCCTCAAGGATTTATTAAAGACCCACCCTTTTCTACTTTTTAACCTAAAATTATCATTAGACTCCATCATTTAGTCCAAAACTCTATTAAGACCTTCAATGACTTCAGATGCAGTTTTCATAAATATCGGAACAAGCTATAAGCTGGAGTATTCATATTTGAAATCATTTTAGAGTACGTCTGATAACCCATTAGTTATCAAGTATAATAATCCACATAATGCACTTGATCCATAGCAAATGTTATTCAGTATAGCTTAGCTTTGTCTTTTCTGCTTCATTTTGTTTGATACCACAGTTCATTGTTTCAACCAGCACCAATAACCCAGTTCCTTTTCAAAGCTTTTTCAAAAACAAGCAAAACAGAAAGAACCTGTTCACACAACATTCTTCTGTTGACTGAGGTAAGTACTTAATTTTGAAATGTCCCTCAGTGTGTTGGATTCTTCTTTGCAAGTTTGGAATTATCTGAGATAGATAACTATGACTCCTTCATGGTCTGTGAGCTCTTCTAGAAGACAGTTCAGGTAATCTTCCAACACACACATAAATATTCAGATTTATTGTCAGTGGATGTGTCTGTTTCACTAAGTGGATCTTAGAATCCCTGAATCATAGCATCTCCTGAGTTGGACAGGACCTACAAGTTGAACCTACAAGTCCAACTCCTGTCTCCACACAGGACAAGCCAAAAAGCAAACCATATGTATGAAACTGTTCTCCAAAAACTTCTTGAACTCCAGTCTAAATGACTGGTCAGATTCAGATACCTATCTTGAACACCATCTATCATAATTTCAAAAACATTTCCTCATGAATTATTTTGCAGTGTTCTTTGTTACAACAGCTGACTGTTTCATGATAATGAATTAAAGAGAAAAGTATGATACTTCTAAATGGCAACGATGAGCAAACTGAGCATGAATTCCTAGATGAAACTATGGAAATAGGTAGTCTGAGTTAATAACTGCAGTGGAGAATTGAATTTGGCATTGTGAACAGATTTATACTATGTGAAAGTCAGATGTCTACACTTGTGAGTATGGATAAAATTTGGATGAACCAAAAACATTATCCAAGATCTGGATAAAAAATGCTTGCAGTGAGAGAGAGCAATCTATACTGCGTGTCAAATGACAAAAGGTTGTGATTACAGTTGATAACAATGGATGCATTATTCTAGCAAAGATGTCTTAACCAGAACCTGGATTGGAAATTGAAGACAGGAAAACTTGAATATGAAACTAGGAGGAAAGAAGATTATTTCAAGTGCCTTTCCTCTTTTAAATAATACCACCCTCATAGGGACAGTAGCTGTTCCTATAAAGGTAATTACGGTTTTTAATGTAAATTCGTACTAGAAGTTCTTAGGTTTCGTGTATATTTTGTAAGACACATAGATGTTGAACTCTGTATTCATGGAAATGGATAATACCCAAAGCATTAGATGCATCTCATTCACTCAATGCGACTTCCTCAGCTGTTCATTAAGAGAATCTGAGTGACTGCCTTATACTAAACACCTGCTCTTGGAAGATGGATTGAATAATCTTACTTGGTTAATCTTAATGCATTTTCTTTCTTAACTGTAACACGGCTGTTTCTTCCTTTGTGGGAAGGGAAACAATCAAGTCTTTTGCACTGGACTTTGTATCATTTCTAATCAGCTATTCAGCTCAGATACCAACATGCATAACATTATAGGAACAAAAGGCACAAGGAAGTATTAAAAAATAATGGAATTTTAAATTCCATAGCATAAAGCTTGACAGAGCTGTGGACAAAATAAAGCAGTGAGAACAGGATGACTGTGATCTGAGAATTGTAATATGTCTGTGAGCCAAGAAATTATATTGGTATTTAGGGCTGATGCAGCACAAATGATATGAACAAAAGCTCAAGGTGATAAGTAAAGTCGGATTATTCTTGGACTGTCACATAGATTATATAGCAGTGAGACAAAATAGATCAAGAAATGTTGATTAAGAAAAAAAGAAATACGCTTTCAAGGTCAGGGGAATTTTAATTATGAAGAATTTTAATTACTCTGATATTGACCAGTATCATGACTCTAAATCTTCTCCCCCTTACAGACTTGGAACATTGTGTTTTTGAGGGAATGAGTATGCTTATGGATGCTCTTGAACAGGCTTCAGATCGTATGTCTAGCTGCTGTTTTGTTTTCTTAAGATATCATAGAAAATGAGACAATTATGCTTCTTAGATTGAGAAGACTGGTTCTTCTGTGCGGTTGAAGAATTGAGGAAAGCAAAGACTCCTTTATTCCAGACTTCATGATCATTATAATGTAGTTAAACATCCTTTATATTATAGAAAATCGGTTTTGCACAATTGCTCAATGTTACCATTGAATGTGGTGGAAAAATAAATGATGAAGACAGTCATAATCAGAAGTTCCTGTGTTAGTATGATCTACTCCTTGTTCTCTACTCCTCTTAAATATGTCACATTGCAAGATGTTTTTTTTAGCTGTTGTTTGGTTAAACAACTTCAAGGACCAATAAGAAGAATGCAAGGATTTCTCTTATTGAAAAGAATAACCTTGCTGCTTTTGAAGATCTTTATGTATAGGTAACAACATCCTTAATAAAATATAATTTGTTTGTGCTTATAAAAAGAAAGAAAAAATGGGACTTTAACACCCAAATTAAGTCAGTTACCAGATATCTCTTGAAGGAGAGTAGAAACTGTCTTGCAAGGACTGAATACATCTTTCAAGTTGATGTTGTCTTTGGTTTTCAGTGAGTTCAGGGAGTGTTTGGATACAGCTCTCCGACATAAGGTTTCCGTTTGGGTTCACCCCGTGTGGAGCCAGGAGCTGGGCATGATGTTCATTGGAGTCCTTTCCAACTCAGAATATTCTATGATTTTCTGATTCTCTAGACAAGGAACATCAGAGCTTTGACCTGTTTATGAACTAGAGAGGACTGAATATCTGACCAGTAGTACATGTTCTTTGAGCAGCCTGAGCAGATAATTAGCAGATTTCATCTAGGTTACTTGTCTTAGAGGAATTATACATAAATTTTCTGTTTTGACTAGAGAACAATGTAGATGAGTGGTAGAGGTGAGAAGATGAATGATATCCTTAATAACTTTGAGACCTCCCTTAAAATGAACTGAAATCTACTAACAGAAACTTACATACACCCAGCACACTTGCGTAAGCTTATTTTCATTGGAAACTATGCTCAAAGTAGAACTGAAATCTTTTTTTGAAGTAAACCCTTCTTTAATGTATACTGACACTGTAGCAAGTTTATAAATTTGTGTCCAGATTCACAGGTGCTGCAAAAAAAAACATAGTGCCATGGAGGTACTAATGCTGATTCATAGTAGATGACGGATGGTATGATCTGGTGTGATTTACAATATGGGCACTTCTTTTCTCCCACTAGATTGATCTTTATCCAGAACAAAAAGTCTATATGTAGACAAGGAGAACTAAATTCACAAGAAATAACTCAGAGACTCTTAAACCAGGATCATTTAGTTGTGATCATCATAGCTGTGGTTAGAGAGAGTTGTCCCAAGGACGTCATCTGGATCACTTCATTGTTATAAAATCAAGAAGTAAAATAAAACAGATGCAAACAAGTCACCCAAAACAAAATCTTGGCAGAAAGATATTGATGAAGGTACATGTTTCTAAAGTCTCTCTCCTGCAGAAAAAGAAATGTATATTAACAGCACTCCTTATTCCAGTGAGTATCACAGATGTACTTTACAGGTTTTAAAGAGACTCCAGTGAATTGCTGAGGAAGGGTAGAGAACATATGGTGAGAGTTAACAGGAAATGTAAAACCTGTACTCATTAAGTCAAACAACCTGATGAGATTGCCTTCCCACTTCATCTATTTTTCAGCAGGTCATACACTGGTTAGGTTATCCGATACTACTCTATTGAGAAAGGTTGTAGTGCAAAGAAACAAGATTGGAACCTAACTGCAGGATTAAATCAGCTGCAGAATTTAACAGAGTTAAACACATGGAATTTCTTCACCTCTTGAAGTAAGTTCTGGTACAGAGCCTTTTCTCCAAGCTATACTAGTGTTACCTGTCCGTACACTTCATAGACAGGAATGTGTTTGCAGTGTATGTTCAGTGTTTTCTGTGGATGTATAATTCCAAGATATGCTTTTAAATTACAAAATTCCATAGGATGAATTTCAATAACCAAATATTCTCTTGCTTCTGGTGACTATATTTTAAAGATCTCCACAGGTGAAACAGAAGATTTACTTTTTTTATCCAAGTTTCGCACTTACATCAAATACAGAAATTCACATTTTAAAAATCATTCAGTTTTAAGATGGTAAGAAAATTGGACAATGTCAACGGTTTCTGGGCCAGTTTGGCCCGATTCTGTGACTAATGGGGCGGAGGACCCATGCTGCAGGAAAGGGGAAGGGGGAGAAGGGAGAGGGTAGGGAGATGGGCCTAAAGACAAAACAGCGGCAACGATCTGAGGAGCAAAACTAATTTACTAAATGAGATATTGGAATGCAAAAATAACACAATATAATACAATATAATTGGAATTGAGGTAATAAGTCATATAGAGAGTGTCCAAAACCGAAGGCCTTACGCTAAAGCTGAAGGCGAGACGGCTAGGGAACCTCCACTGCTGAGTTGAGCAGCAAAAGAGGAAATCTCGGGACTTGCGTGCAGGTTTATCTTTCGCTCTGGGTGGAGAATGGGAACGCAAAGTCCTCTGGGGTATGGAGTTCTCTTCTGAGAGCCAGGTACCCGGTAATTTGGCAGCCCACGGAACTGGAGCATTAACTCTTTAACTCCCAATGCACTACATGATGTTATGATGTGGAATACCAATAACAAAAAAATCATAAAACCATGACAGACAAGTAAAAATGAGTCCATAGTATATAGGAAGAAAATTGAAAGTGTGAAAACATTTTTTTTAATAGCCTTATTTACATTCAGACGAATGTACAGATTTACATACAGATGAAATTATACAATTGAATCAGAGGTGTAAAATGTTTGAAGGATTTTTATGCTCAGTATTCCAAAAACTTTAGATAAAATTTAGTGATTGTTGCATTCTGTTCAACTGAGCTTTACCCTTTGGAGAGTTCAGATGGCTTGCAGCTTTGGATGTTACTTGGTCAGTTAGGGACAAGTTTCTTAAATATCAATGAACATCCGAACTGGACAAAACATCTAAATAGTTCTGTGAATCTGGATAACAAACATCAGCGATTAGGTCTAGGAGCTACACACCTTTTACCCCTGAATATTATACATTTTTTATTGTGCTAGGGAGAGAGTTTGAGTAGAAAAAGGAACACAAAGGCGATGCCACACTTTTTTTACCAAGCCTTGTGAAGAAAAGGCACTCATTAAATCAAATGATCACATTTGCCACTTAAGAAGAAAGGGAATTAAAAAGAGAGGAAATCATCATTCAGTGAAAATAGAAATGTCATCTGCGTATAAATGTATAAAGCTTTCCACAGCTAGCAGCCAAGTTCCTAATAAGAAAAAAAGTACAGTAAGAGATACAGTACTGACTGTGGTGATAGAGAAAATCAAATTGGCTTTAGGAAAAAAAAAATCTCACAGAGTGAAGGTCTGCTGGATGAGTGCATCTGTGGTGAGCGGAAAAGAGAGATGCTGGGCTAGGATATAAGATGAGCATGAGATGGTTAGGACACCACATTCAGAATCAGTGAGAGTAAAAGCTCAAGTACTCTTGTTTTACTTACTTTTTTTTTTGCTGTAGTTGTATGGTAAAGGATGTCATTTTGGAAGAGGAATAAAGAACAAAATTTTCAAACTACAGGATATTAATATCAATTGTTCTGTAACCGAGACTATTGATTTTCTTGGCTGATAAAATATATTTCCTGTAGAAGGATAATTCTGGAAACAAAAGTGGGAAACTAAATGTAGATCGTTGAGTGGGAATGGTCTGAAAAAGAGTTTACTGCTGAGGATTTCAGTAAGGGAACAGTAAGGGATCTGCTGTCTGAGTTGGACCAACTGAAAGGAGCGTGAGGTACTGGCATTTGTGCCTCACTGTGCTGCTCTGTGGAGAAGGTTCAAGCAGCTCCACGGGCAAGCCAAGACATTTAGGAAATGCTGAGATTTCACATCAATGTCCCTTTTGGTCAGAGGATCAAAGATTCATTCTACTTTTCACTCATAAGCAGAAAACCCTGGACAACCTTTTTGTCATTGCCCATGTAACTTGACTGTGAGTTTCAGAGGGAGGGTGGGTTGGAACAATGTGGAACTTTAATCAATTTCCCAAGACCTGCTTGTATGAACTACTTGTTCTTCACTTTACATTAGTTCTTTATTTAGCTTGTGAGCTTCTTGGTACTTAAATAGACTCATAGATGTCATTTATAGCTTTGATATACTCAGGGCATATATATACATACATTGGTGAGACAAGAGCAGTCTTAAAAATAGGTTAAGTTGAAAGACTTACAGGTCAGGTTGTTGACAGAGACTCTTCCTTTCTCTCACAAGCAAGAGAGATGTGGATTCACGTAGCATGTTAATCAGAGACTTTAATCTCCTCACTGCATTTAGCAGGATGTGCAGTTTTTGCTTGATTAAACTTTCGGGGTTGGGAAAGATTCTGTGCTGCCTGTGTGCTAACGCAAGTTTGGATTGGTGAAGGTGGGAGGGTAAGGTGTTCCATGAATGGTTAGAGGAAAGAAGCTGACAACTAAGTTAGATTTGAATGTTTGAGAAATAGTGGAGCATTAGGAGAAACTAGAGTGGCTTACCAATATTGCTGGAAAACACAAAGGTAGTACTTTGAAAAGACAAGAAGCACAACAAATCTCTGAGCACCGATCAATTTGGCTTAAAAATTATACAATTAGAAATGTTACCCAAAACATTATTGATTGGTAGATTCAGTTTACCCTGTGGCTTTGAACTTACAGGTTTCTGGTTATTCGCATTTTCAAACCTTTTTTTTTGTTCCACTATGTAGTTGGTCTTTCTTCACTGATAAGAGTTTCTAGTGTCTTCATCTTAACCCTAGAACTGGAAACTGGAGTAAATATGAGTACTGAATATCACTGAAATTGCTACACCAAGAAGAGAAACGGAGAATCAACATGGAGGCAGATCTTGTCTTCATCAGCTTTGGGGATCCCTGATATTTGCTTATAGGTTTGCAGACGACTGCAGAAGATTTATCTTTTTTGCCTTTCTTTGGCCCATTTCCACAGGTAGGATACAGAAGTAGAAGCTGTGCTTTGAATATAAATTTCTCTGGAGTTTTTCCCACTTCTCAAGGGTTCCCTTCTTCTCCTGTAAGAAGACTAGCTTTTTTTCCCCAACTATATTTTAAAAGTGACAAACTCAAAATACTTTTGCATTCAAGAGTGCAGTTACATTTGCATTACATTTCTGGCAATGGTCTTGAATGGCTGGCATCAGCTATGACTCATCATTCATTCCTCGAAGGACTTAGCACATCAGCAAGGGGCAAAAAAATTATGTTCAATTTCATATTGTTTCTTCCAAGAGGCGGATAGAACAGAGGCAATTTTGCTGGGGGAAACAGCTGGGGAATGAAAAAGGAAGGTAAAGCCTGGAAGTCTCAGAAAGTGGACATATTTCTGTAGCAATTTAACTCATGCAAAGAAAATGACTATCATCAGAAGGACTACAAATGACAACATTTATCCAGCTTGTTCAAATAGAAGACAGACAGCTAGTAGCCACACTGGACAGTAATTGCTACTGTAATGGAGCCACTTCTGGTGAGTTACAAAACATTCTTGTGACAGAGAAGAGGGGAATGAAGGGAATGATTATACAGATTGGATCAAAAGCAAGTGACACACGGTATAGCAAGTGAATACAGGTATGACAGCCAAAGCCTCAGAGATATGGGTGATTCCTTCCTTCTTGATGTTCTTACATCTCTTGTTTCCCATTCTGGGAGGCCATTTAAAAGGAAGTTGTTTTAAATTAATCACAGTGTTATTTGCAGGTGATTGGGTTATTTTCAGAGATCTGCCCAATGTAGGTTCAAGACTGACTGAAGAGCAGGGCCAACAGTGGGAAGCACTGTCTTCCTACAAAAAGGAATGAAAACAGCAGAATATTAGTAAGGAAGTGGAAGTCTAGAAGGATTTCTAGACTAATTAAACAGTGTCATAAGCACTGGTGTTGGGTTTTCATAAGCCAGTTACATATTACCAACAGCAATGAGAATGTTCTTGCTCCTCTCCTCTGAACATCCCCCAAAGATTCTGTAAAGGTCTGTGGGCTGTGTCTTTGTAGTCATGTTTTAATGATATTCCATCAAACTTCACCAGCAAAGTTACTGACAAATGATTTTGTGATATCACGATTAACTAAATTAATAGGAGAAAATTCATTGAAAAATACAGAGAATAACATCCCCTTCCTATTTAAATGATACTAACATAGACAAAAACAGGCAGAGCCATTTATCAGCCATTTCTCCTTAATTTGAGACATCTTCAGTGATAAATGTCTGGCTGATTAAAAGGGACAGTCATTCATATTAACTGTGGGAGATAAGATAAGACTATCAACACTCAGTTGAACACTTTAAAGTTTAGGAAGTAGTTTGGTAAGTGGAATCTTCAGAAGTGATTCTGCCACAGCCAGCTTTGTCAAGCAGGAATGACTGGCCTTTCTCTTACCAGATATCAAAATCCTACTTTAATGCAAAAACCAGTGACTCAAGGGGCAAAGGTGTTCCATGCTGGCCCTACAGCAGAGACCAGAGAAACCTGCAGATCCTCCTGCTAGAAACTACTACAAAAGGCTGTGTTCAAGCAGAGGACTGTGTGACCTTTGAGATCTTTGCTTCTGCAGAGCAGGATAAGAGAACCATGGATTCTGAGGGCTCTTTACGATCACATCTAAAGGGCAAGGCAATAAAGGTATGAGAGGCTGGTAACCGTGTGGGGTATTGCACACTCATATGCACACAGAGCTACATTAAAAGAGCTAAAAGTCACTCATTTCTATGTCAGAATTAAGTGCAATCTCAATTCAGTGCTGCATGAATACGCTTTAATGTACAAGTTCTTACTTGGACCTTTGCCTCATTTCCAGAAAGCGAATATACCAAGCATATACCAGCTCAGACCTAGCAGATAAAGTTCAGCAAGGTCAGAATCACCTGGGAATAGCACCATATTATGGGAAAAACTGCAATACAAGGAAGGCCCACATACAGCTGTTAGAAATTCATGAAACGCAGTTTCCCTTATAGAACGTTGCTACTGCTGTTTTTCAATTACACTGACATGAGTTTTAACCAGATTGAAATATGTCTATATAATTAGCTATAATATCTATAATGCTATAATGCTATATATCTATAATGCTATAATAATGAACAGTTAGAAACAGCAATGTGTTATCTGCACTCTAATTGCTTACTATAGTGCTCAGAGAAGTTTCATCTGGAGTGTGTTTTGCTTGGATTCTTATTCAAAGTGCATTGACAGCAACAGAAACTGTTGCATTGGCCTTTATAGGCTTTGGATGAAGTCCTTCTCAGACAATGAATAAGAAGAGCATAGAAACCAAGGCTGGAATTGCAATGTCTTCAGAAGAGGAATAAAACAGAGACTCCTCTCTATGTCTGTGTCTTAAATTCATTCCACACTGCAGCTGATCCCTGTGGTTCTAAAGCATGAAATGTATGGAAGCTCCTGCATGTGCTGTGCTGTGCTGATGATTCTTTGTTGGCATTTTCTTTATGTGGTTGGCAGAACAATTTGTAAAATGAAGACAGTTCTTCACCTCAATTGTTATAGAGGCAAGGACTGTATCATCTTCTGTTTCCTTACATGGGGATTAGCTTCAGCTTAGTTCAACCTGCAAAGGAAGCTAACATGCCCTCTAAGCAGCTGTTGAAGAAAGAAAGGAACTCATACACTAAACTCCCTAATCTGTCATTGGCAGAGGTTATGGTAACCTTATAGCAGAGGCAACCCCTATGGATACACCAGATGGCAAGATAAGAGGGAACAAATTGCTCACTGGAGAAGATGGTCCTATTGTGTAGTTTATTGTCAGGCCCAGTCCCAGCATAGGCCCTGTGAAACATAACTTCTAACAGTAGTGGATGAAGTTGTGATTTTAAATCCTTTTGGGATAGCAGGTGTGCAGGCAGTCTGGGAGTGAAAGGACTGTTCAAATTGCTGCAATGAGAGCTGCCTGAATTCAATGTGGGGAAATAGCCTGACTTTCTATGGGCTTTGAGTCAGTCTTCAAGACTGAGGTGTAAAATGAGGCAGAATCAGGGAATTTTAGTTACCTCCTCCAAGAGGGTTACTACTATCAAATGTATCCCAATCTATTTTGTATATAGTTGTTCATTCATAACCCTTCATTTACTCTATCTAGGCAGCATAAACATATATTTTGCATAGGTTTTTTTTGCGTGTCTCATTACAGATTAATGATTTTGGGGAGAAATCAATAACACCATGTATGAATTGCCAGAATAAGGTACAGATCACATTTTTTTTCCTGTATTATTTTTTCTTTTAACATACTGAATTTAATGTTGCAATTAAACTTCCTTGAATTGGACTTATCAATGTTTTAAAAATGATTCTATATCTTTATAGTAAAGAGTTCTGAATATTCAACCTTCTCTGTTTTTCTATTTCGTATACATTCCAGTCAATTCATTAGCTGACAGAAATCCAACCAGATAAAATATTGGCATCTATTTATGTACTTCAGGCCTGTTCAACCAACTCACTCTATTATCCCAATTTGTAAGGCTGGCTAGCTAAGTGTGTCATCTGTATTACAGTGACACATTGTATAATCACTAGAAAATAAAACAAATCTCCCATAACATAGCAGTTCAGTCATCCTGCTACAAGAAATAAAATGAGTGTATGTACCATTACTTACTTGTTTGTGGTGGATAATTGTTTATTTGTACTTTAATTTCTCCACTACATGTGTTAGGATGTGTTAAGCAGTAAGAATAGCTGTATTGAATTGATTACCTCTTTTAATTAAGTGTTGGTTTTTGGGGACCCGTACGATGAGTTTTTAATTTTGTGAAGTATGTGGGAGGAGAGAAGTGTCAATAACTGTTGGAGCACACATTCGCTAAATGCTTTCAGTCTCAATAAAATGTACATGAAGAAAAGCAAAGTAGACCTGGAATAGCATCCACATAGATTATTCATTGCACTCAGGGATGATGGAGGACATTAGACCTTACTTTGCCAAGATGATATCTATATTACGTAATTAATAATGAGATCCGTTGTGAGATTTTAAGGTTTAAAATCTTTCCTACATTGTAAGAAATACTTACACTGTAGTACTTGCATTGTATCTGTCTTATCAGGAGTGTTTATGGAAAAGCGTGTGGGAATATAGGTGCATGTCCAATGGTTTGTTGTGATGAGAGATGTTTGGATCATTTCCTTGAGTATCTCAACATTTTTCACATTGAATGAAGAACTGCTAGAAAGAACTGGAGATCTATCAGTATTCACTGATTTTTGCTTATCTTCTCATTACAACCCAGTCAGTTTACAACCTGAATTTACAGCAGAGTTTCTGTCTGAGTTGAATGGCGTGATCAAACTTGTGACTACAAGCAAGGAGTTGGTTTTAACAGTAGGGATGGTAGAGGAGATTGGAATGTAACCCAAGATATTAGCTTAATAATACGGCTGTAGAAGTCTCAGTTACATAACTACCTACCTATGAATGGCCTTTGACTTCAGATAACTTCCTCAAAACAAATATCAGTTTTAGGATCTTTCTGTCTAATGATGTTAGAAATGGATCGTGTCTAAATCTCAGCTGGTGAACCTTTTCAGCCCTGGGAAGAACATGCATTTACTCATTAGTTATCAACCTGGACAGGATGGAGAGTTGAGCAGAGAGGAACCTGATGAGGTTCAGCAAGGGTAAATGTAGAGTCCCACACCTGGGAAAGAGTAATCACATGCACCAGTACAGGTTAGTGACTGATTTACTGGAAAGGAGCCTCGAGGATAAGGACCTGGGTGTCCTAGAGGACAACAGGCTGGCCATGAGCCAGCAGTGTGTCCTGGTGGCCAAGTTTCAAGGTCCTCTTAGTTCCATTCAGGTAACAGAAATGAGCGTAGCACTATTACAGATGTGGTGACAGGTTAGCTTCATTAGAAAAAAAAGAAGAGGGAAATAGCATAGAATTAAAAGTACTTGCTCACCACGAAAAATCAGCCATGATATTTCACTGACCCGGGAACTGTTAATATATTGCTAACTGCCATGTAATTTCAAATAGCATGTAAATAATTAATTGCATTGAAAATTCAATTGAAATTTCTGAATTACAAGTGACTTGGGAAAGTGATTATCTATTAGATCCAAGCAGAATATAACAGAATCTTGCATTATCACCGGTGATTTTTAATGAATGTGTGTGGACTCTCTAAAACCTTATTAATAAATACTTCACATGTTTTATTAATAATATTAAAATAGTCAAGATATTTTATTAATAATATTATTAATAATACAATTCCAGACTTTCAAAAATATGAAGTATATTAAAAAGAGTATGTCTATTAATTTTGGGCAAAATACAATGGTAATCGTTTTATTGGTGAATTTGCAGAGTGCATACTTCCACTCTCAAATAATTAATTATATTATTCCAGATAATTTTAATCGCAGACATGTGAATACTTGGTAGTGATAAATATCACTAATTTTAATTCTGAATGTATTCTGTTCTTGGTTGTGTTTACTGATGACATTTCTTCTCCCTGCTCACAAAAATAATTGCGAATGTGTATTTATTTGTCTATTTGTGGAATAGCTGCCATTGCTGTGTATACTCATGTTTGTATATGAATTTGGGCACTGGTGAAATGGAACACTAAGTACATTTTGCACTTGTTATCCTTCACTGGAAACTATAAATAAATAGCATGGAGTAGAAAAAAAATACAAAAAAATCCCTGTGTGGTTTGAATGAGTGGCTGTGCGCCATGAGATTCCTGGCTTTCCTGGAGTTTGACCGGTGATCAAATCTTGTGCTGGAGAGTTGTCAACTTTGCCCACGGTAAATGAAGTGTAAAGCCAGGGAACTATTTGTGAACAGCAATTAAACTAATGAAATAAGAAATAAAAATATGTTCAGGGATAATTGGCCAACAAAAAAGAAGGACTAATTAATCATGGTAATTGACTGATTTTATCAGCTCTATTGAGCAGGATCTATTACAAAGGAGTGATGAAGTATTTGCATCCTTCAAGTCAATCAATGTATTGCTTATGTACTGAACCATTAGCATTTGAGTTTTTCCAGTATTTTGAGAATTTCATACTTTCTCAGTCTTTTAAATCCCTGGCATTTCTATGAGAATCTTTATCCAGTATTTGAAAAAAAAAAAAAAGATGTTTTTATATATATAATATATGTATGTATATATTATTACACTGTTGTAACATTCATTCTGTGTTTCCACCAGCACCATCCACTTCAGACCTCTGACTCTTTAACATTTCTTTCTTTGGGATCAATATCATTTCAGAAGCATGTCTGCCTGGTTTTTGGTCTAACAAAAAATAATAGCAAATCCTTCTGAAACACCTTGACTATAGTCTGATCAAAAATACAGGGAAAAGAATTTGATACAGGGAGATTTGGACTGCAAACTTGTCTAGATATTTCTAAATATTGCTAAAGAAGTACTAGACCTTCCAAATTTATTACATGTGAGAGTTCTCATGACTTCTTTCAAAACTATTGCACTCTTGAAACATGTTATAGTTTAAGATTGCATATTTGCTTTCCAAAGAAAATGACTAGTGTGAATTTGTTTGGATTGCACCACTGAATACTGTTCACAGGATTTGCCATCAGACAAATCTAGCTGCATAATTAGTCTAATTCACTGCAAAATAGCAAACACATCAAGAGTTCTCTATCAGCCTCAGTATGCCTTTCCAAGGTTGGCATCCAGAATCAGGGCAGTTAGGAGCTCATGCCGTGTGATTGCGTTAGCTAAATTAATTTTTCGCGGTCTTGTTGCTCAGATCATCACCCAAGTCAAATTCCACTTAAGCGTATTTAAAACAAATGGAAAATCACTTTTTACATCCAGGCCTTCAAGGTGCTTTGGCTTTTTATCTTCATGGATGCCATTCTTGAAATGCTCTTCTGTTCAGTCCTGGTAGAAATAGCACTTATCTTCAGCTATACACTCAGATCCTCAACAGAAATACAGAATCTTGATACTACTGAAATCAGCTTATTCTAGGCATGTTTGCAAGGCAGTAAAAATTGAGTTAGAGCTTGGGGATTCAGCCCACTGCAGATAACATAAGAAACAGCTGATTAGAAAAACATGTAAGAAAACCAACAACCAAAGAAAAATTGGCTTTTGGTGTTCTATGTGTTAAGGACCAGGACTGCTAGCATGGTGTAGTTACTTATCTGTTGTCTGATACACCCATACATTCATGATCAAAGTATGGGTAAATTAATTCCTTCTGAGAATAATCAGGTTTTGAGTTTATAGCTTTCAATTGGTACAAAGGAGGTGCTCGTCCAGATATTCCTGTTACAACCTGAAGCTAACATAAATGCTCTGGACTAGATGATCTCTGGAGGTCCCTTCCAACCCCTACAATTCTGTGATTCTCTTACATATTTTTATATAATATATACAATTGTAAAATTATTTAATTATCCAGCTTTTCAATTGCTCAAATTCGCAAACAGTTCCTTTGTTAGTATACTTCCACATGACTGCATTAAAAATTTTGCAATCAAATTAACCATTGTGAGTTTTGGTGCTATATTGACTTAAAAAAAATAAGGCCAAGTACATTTGTACTGATGTGAGGAGACTGCCAATAATGACAAAAAGTTGTATAAAACTTTAAGACTTTAAAATCTATCAAACTTTTTCTTTTCTTTTCTTTTCTTTTCTTTTCTTTTCTTTTCTTTTCTTTTCTTTTCTTTTCTTTTCTTTTCTTT
>JANHGO010006586.1:0-21187 GCA_024606505.1 Aquila spilogaster
ATATTAAGAAAAATTTCTTCACTGAAAGGGTTGTCAGGCATTGGAACAGGCTGCCCAGGGAAGTGGTTGAGTCACCATCCCCTGGAGGTGTTTAAAAGACGGGTAGATGTGATGCTTAGGGACATGGTTTAGTGGTGGACTTGGCAGTGTTAGCTTTATGGTTGGACTTGATGATCTTAAAGGTCTTTTCCAACCTAAGTGATTATATGATTCTAAGAGGTCGTTGAAGCATAAAGATGCAACAGCATAGATCATTTCATGTGAGGGGAGGTGAGAATATATAGAATTGGCATTTGTTTCTTCCTTGTGGCAGGATCAATACTGCAATCCTAAGGCCAACATTGCCCTTTTTCTTTCCTGTTGTCATCTTCTGTTTCTTCTTTCTTTCCTGTTTTAAATCCACTTTTAAGAGGGCAGCATGGCAATTAATACTTTGAGGATTTAGATCTTGCAGTAAGTTTACTAGTTTGTTAGTTCTCTCTTAGGCTCAGTTACCAGAACAGCTATTAACTAATTGTATACCAGCACTGCTTTTCCTGTAGGGAGAAAGAGAGTCTTAGAAAAAATTCACATGTCAAAGAAAAGAGGATCCAGTGTACTTTTTTTTCTTCCTTCTTTTTTTCCCCCTTCTTTCAAGAGTTGTGCTCAACCCTTTCCATTTTATATATAGCTTTTACCAAAAAATGGTATTTCCCCCCGCCCCCCCCGTATGGTCTCCTTTTGTACATACTTGCTCACACTACCATACTTGTTCTCTGCTTACGTGCATCCTTCTGCTTTGTGGCAAGTGTTTTACAAAATCTCTTGCAGTAAGAGCAAGCCAGCTGTACGCAATCTGCTGAGCTGGCCTGAGATCCTTGCTCTGTCTGAGATTGCTTTGTCACTCTGAACCTGAGATGTAAGATATTCCACGTTGCTTCTAAATGTGGTGGCAAGGAAGTGATCAATAGCCCTAAGCATGTGACAAAAACTTTTACGTTAGAGTCCTTGCATTTGACTAAACTTTTATGTTTTTCCTGTTTGGCTTATTCATAGAGATGCAAACCAGTTTTTTCTTTTAGCAGCACATCTAATTGATTTCGGAGTGAGGAGGAAAACGAAGCTGGAGCTCATGGTGAACATTATTCCTTCTTGAAATGTTCCGAATACTTCAATTTATTATACAATTCCAGTTGTAAGGAGGGCTGTGCTCTGAAAAACCAAGAAGTGAACAGTGTCTGCACCTGCTCATGGCAAGACCTTGTTCATCAGGCTACACCTTATTTTCTTTTACCTGTCATTGCATAAATACCAGGCTGCTTGAGTTGATGGTACCCTACCTGTGCCAAATATAGCTGCTACCCCACCTCATTTGCTCTGCATAGGTCAGGTAATGCTGTAAATGGCTTGGGGAAGGAGAACTCAAACGACGAGATAAGGGTTGTCCTGGAAATGGCTCTTGGTTGGTGATTGAAGGGGTTCAAGCCCAGAGTCAACATTGTTAACTCAGCTAGCCACAAATATAAGTAACTTGCAGTTAGGAGTGTAACCTTGAGTTTGTTGTTAATGGTATCTTTGATAAGGCTGTTTTGGAAGAGAATTTCCTATTTCATATGTGGTATCAGAGGTTGTTATATTTTCTTTACACTAGCGAACCGTGCAAAAAAAGTATTGGGGAATTTTTATGGTACCCTTCCAGGTGAATTAAACACATGTTTGTGCTTAAACATAAAAGAAAAATGTAACGAACAACGCATTGGGAAGAGTCGTACTGCAATACGTGGTTCTACATTGAGTCTGCAAAGATGCATCACAAGCAGATTCCTTATATACACTGGCACAAGCACCAGTCCCCAGAGTGGTTGCACGGGGCACCGCAGCCTGGCCTTGTGTCCATCCCCGGTCCAGCTCTGCTGCCCAAAGGTGGCCCCTGTGCTCCGGCCCCTGAGCACTCCCATTCCAGGATGGCTACAAGACAATGCTGAGGCTGTTTCTTATCTCATCACCCAGGGAAACTTCACTCCCTTGCAAGGAGTCCTTCTGTCCCTGGCATTCCTGCTTCCAGCCAGTTTAACCCCTTCTTGTACTTGTGCCTTCTTGCTCTCTGTGCCAGATCATTCCTCAGTCACAGATTACCGCTGCTGAGCCATTACAATTATAATTTCCCCTTCAAAAGCAACTGTTGCACAGTATTGAGCTGAATGACCATTCATTTCATGGGGGAGACCACGCTCCATGCTATACCATCAGTATGCTTGCTTTGTTATATCAAGAATGGAGTTTAAAATATTGCAGTGAACAGCCCCTTCGCGAGCTGCTGCTTCCTGCCTCCTTGATCGTGGTAGTTAGTCTTTCTCAAATAGGAGAATTTTTTTTTTTTTTAAGACAGGGTTTCCTTTGCTCTTCTCCACCATATGACCTCCCCTCACTTATTCCTGATTTAGGATTTGTTGCAAACTCAGGAAGAACATTTTGAACAGCCTCTAGTGATGCTGCTGGTGGCACTTTCCTGTGCAGCATCCTACCATAATCTCTTGCAGAGGTTTAGATGATTAAAACGTACATTCATGGCTCTGTTCAAATTTTGCAAAGTTGCTGAATTTCATGGAGCACAATTCACTGCTGTCATGTCATTCAGAGTTCTTATGAAGATTTTTTGTTCTGTTACGAATTTGAAATTTTAAAAAGTGCAGCTGATGCGCTCCCATCTACTGAGCCCTGACAACTGCAGAATTTGAGACACAAATGCCTGTCTAGCAGCATCCTTGTGAGCCTTTTTGCATGGTCATGCCATGATCCTGCTCTGTAAAAGCATTCAAAAGCTGGGGCCCATTTTAACAATAGCAACAGAAATCAAAATAATGTTTTAGGTTGCACTGAGAGGAAACACTGCTGCAGAAGTAACAGCACACCCAGGGACTTAAATGGGTTATTTCAGTGTCCCTTCAGTCTGGTCTTGTTTATGAATGTGGGTGTATAGAAACCATCTTTTGCTTGAGTGAATGAGGGTGGTGAAGCTGCTGGATCTCTCTTGGCTTGGAGATGTGATGTGGCAGGAGCAGAGAGCTTGTAGGTACTATGGTGCTGGAGGGATGGCATCATGCAATGTCTTCAGGCCTTCTGCAAGCCCAGGGGTGAAACAGAAACAGAAATGAGCCCTGCAAAAAGACGCTTGTATAGGGTTGTGAGAATGGTTTACTTGAGAGGTGATCAATGTGCAGAGGAATTACTGTATCGGACGAGATGAGCTAAGGTTCAGCTCTCTGAGGGGAAAAAGAAGCGGAACTGATATAAACTGCATGTGTATAAGCTGCGGCGGTTTGGCTGTTTTCATGTCCTGGGGCTCAGTTATTTGAGCAGGTGATGGGAAGAAGCTCTGCTTGTGGTGTGGGTGCATGAGCAAATCCATTAGCCTGAGAAAATATCCCCACCCTAACGATATCGGATCAGTTATTTGAGGAGGACCGCTGACCATTCCTGCATTTCGGTGCACTGGCCCTTTGCAGGAGCAGTTATCTGAAGGGGTGCCGCTCTGCCCTGCCAGGCAAGGCTGGAGGGCTCTTATCTTCTTCCTTCCGCCTTGATAATAGCACTTGTCATCTCGCTGCGCATGTGGATTTTTACACAGCTCAGCATGCTTTCCAGCAGACACCAAAATATTAATTATAATGCTGTAAAAATTAATTGAAACACGGCATAATCTCTGTTAAGTAAGGTCACTGAAATTGTCTTAAAATAGACCCCTCAAGAAATAAGATCAAATCTCTCGACAGAGAAGCTTGGCAGATTTCCTGTGCCAGTCCTCTTGAGATGCTTCCTTTTGCCATTAAAGTGCATTCAGTATTTCTGTATTTTCCCTTAGATCACTTGCCATTTGGAGCAGCTTTCCTATCCTGCTCATCTCTGCTAACCCGTTAATAGTATTTTGGCCTCCCTCGCCCAGGTACTGGTGATGGGAGCGAAGCACTAATCGGTGGTATCTTCATCTGAGCGTTGACTCCTTGGGAGAAGACATGGACCCACAGATGATGTGGATGGAGATCCAGTGTGGCAGTTATTTCATTCCCATCACAGATCTAATACCTGAATTACCTGTGATGATCTTGCCAGGTTTTAGAGCAGAGCTGGCACAAAACATTGGGTTGTTAGTGTCTACTCAGTGCCTACAAAACTGGTTCGGCGAAGTGGGTAGAAGGATAAAATCCCACCAGCTTCCCAGTGACCCCCGTCCAACTGTTTTATGGTTTTTAGGAATGGCAGCTGTGTCTTTTTCATCCCATTTCAAGCCAGCTAGTACTAAATCTAGTTAGATTTGGAAGCAGAATGCATGTTTACGCTAGATACTGTTCTTATTTCATTGAATTAGCTATAAATTAAATAAATATAATAAAAATAATAAGTTTCAGAAACACTTTTTCTTGGAAATAGATAGCCCATAACTTCAGTGCCACAGTGGGATGCAAGCTAGCATTTTAAGGATGTTGCCAGTGATGTGGTTACTTTAAGAGATTCAGGCTCCCATGCGGTGCGATAAGCGATTTAATGTGGTGCGATTTACCTGCAGAGGCTGTGTGAATGGGATCTCTGACAGTTTGCAATTTTGGGTGACACCTGCTGCATTTTATTTTATTTTATTCCAGACCTGCTGTCTGGAAGGTAAAATCACCTCCTGCAGTCAGAGAAGATCTAACTGGACCAAGGAAGCTTCCCGACATGTAATAGTGTGACCTTTTTCCAGCTCTGGTTTTCTCTTTTGGTGTTGTAAAGTGTTTTTCTCTGACCGGAGATCAATGGCCTGCAGAAATAGTAACCTTTAAGTGGAAGGGGGAAAAAAAAAAAAAAAGAAAAGAAAAGAAAGAAAGCAGAGCTTCAGGTGAGCAAGATGAGAGCATGGGTGGAGGAGCTGCTGTGTCGTCTGGATGCTGTGACGCTCTGTGCCTTTCACCCCTGTGCTTCAAAGTCGAGCCCTTCTGCAACCATGGGGTTTTTTTTCTTTCCTGTTGTCAGAATCTGTGGGGAGGAAATACGTATGTGCGAGTCTAACTGTCCTAAAGCTAATAGAAAGGAGTTGCTTGGACATCACAGCTAGGTGGGAAATAAGGCCCCGTGTTACTGCTTCTGAGGTGCTGGCAGCTGCTTACAAGAGCACATCTGGGAAGCAGGTGGAGCGAAATGGTTTCTGTAGGCAGGGCCAGAAAAGAAACACCCAGAGTTCTGCAGGACTGGGACCTGCATGTTTGGAGCAGAAGACGACTTGAAACACACCCTTAGCATTTAAAAAGAGATGTGGTAAACTTCAGTGGTGTCCTTCCTCCTCTTCCCAGAGGGCTATGAATAGGCAAGGCTTTCACCTGTGGGCAGTGCATCAGTGCACCATGGTGGGGGAAATGTCTTGTAAATGCTGGGAATGGTGATTAATAATATTAATAATGGTGATTAATAGCCCGTCCCTCTTCTCACACAGAGCTGGTGGTAGGTAAAGGGTTACGGGGCTTTGGTGGGTTGAGGAGGCAGCTCAGACCAGCGCAGCCTGTGCTGGGGATGTTCTCTGTCTTTTGTTTGCTTGTTTTTGTTTTCAATAAAAATTGCACGGTTTCAGAAGGAGCCTCTTAAGGGAGAGAGGATAGCAGCATTGTGTGTGGATTAATTCACTCATATGATAGATCTTTAAGAAAAAAACCTGGATGGCCTAGCACTTAATGTTTTTCTGTAAGTTTGGTTGATATAAAGATAACTTTATGTAGTGTGAACTCTAGGCTGCCATGGTCTCTGGACTCACGCAGCAGCCAGCTAGGGGAATATGTTGTGAACTGCGGCGATTAATCCCAGCAGGTTGTTTGTTAGGCTTCATGGAGGCGTGCCTTGCCATGTAGAAGTTGAAGTAACCCATTGCAGGGGAAATCTGAAAATCGGACAGCAACCTCCTCTTAGATCTGGCTTCACACAAGGCATCTGAACTGTGCTATATCCATCTTTTTAAAATTTGTGCCTAAACTTTGCGAGAAAAGAGCGATCAAACTTCATGTTGTGATGACAAAGGGTGGATCCACTGTCAGAGTGATTAGAGGCTCAGGTTATCCCCAGCAATTGCCATGCTGTAAATATTCAGTCTTTGTCCTTACCCTTAAGCCAGCAGGCTATAACCCTTTTAGAGAAGAAATGTGACGAGGTTGTGAGCCAGCAGACCCATTTGGAAAAGTATTCTTCCTCTGCTGTTGGGCGTTACAGCACTAAAAATAAATTAAAAGGCTCCATTGTAGGATATTATTACTAGCTTATAATGCAACTTAGCTGCTGATAGACAGTCTATTATAACAATTCCTTCTGGCTGCTGACAGCTCACCAGGTGCTTGGAAATGTCAGCTACTGCCCCAGGATATATGGAGAGGTTATGGTTTAATTTTCAGGTCTTCCATGCTCTCTGTGGGTGGAGAGTAGCTGGGAGTTGGCCCCAGGAGTCTTGCATCCAGCTTGTGTTTCTCAGTGTTTTTTTAGCCTACCTGAATGGTACTCTTGCAGACCTCATTGCTCTGTCAGACTGGTGGGTTTTGGTGCATTATGGTCTCCTGTGCTGGTAGTCACTTTTTTTTTGGCTTTACTGAATCCATCTCAATTTGTTCATACACTGCCACTCCTTTTTTTTTTTCTCTTAAGGAGAGGCCCGCTCAGCCTTACTGGTATGTTTGGTAGCTGTATAATTAGAAAGCTAAAAATAATGTACCGAAAGCAGCAGTTTCACAGGAGGCGTCCCAGTTTGGCGACACCGGGCTCTGACTCATGTTTGCTTTGCTAAGAGCTGGGCTGGTTTAAGACGGTAGTGGGTATTGGGCATTGCCTTTCTGAG
The DNA here is from genome assembly GCA_024606505.1 of Aquila spilogaster. Taxonomy (NCBI): domain Eukaryota; kingdom Metazoa; phylum Chordata; class Aves; order Accipitriformes; family Accipitridae; genus Aquila; species Aquila spilogaster. Next base: position 6,824 of record JANHGO010006586.1, read on the forward strand.
CAGCGAGCGTTTGCCTACGCGTGGTGCAGTGTAGCAGTGTAGCTCAGATCTGGCCATCCGGCCCCAGCTGTGATAACGCCAACGTGCTGTGGATGGAGATTTATTGCATTCGGTGTTTATTTAGGATTTATTACGATCCTTACCAAAACCCTACCCAGTGCTCTAAGTATCTTGGTGCAAGCAGCAGTGATACAAATCAAAGAATAAACCTCCCCATCTTTGTCTGACAGCTAGCAAATCTCAGCTCTATCTGCAGTAATGCTTTTATCCTTAAAGATAGTACTGCAAGCAGTATTCATTATATATTTTTTTGAATTTTTATTATTTTGCTTCCTTCCATGCAGTGACAGGCCATAAATTCCTCTTTCTCTCACGCTGGTTTTTATTATTTATTTGTAGTGTGCTAATTCCCAGAATCTGAACCCAAATCAGGATCCCATTAATGCTGGTTCTTTACAGACCTGCTGTAAGAAAGGTGCTCTCTGAAATACCGAGGAAGCCTGTTTTACCACCGCGCTTTATACTTTGAATACGTGCTGTTCTGCAATAGAGTTTGAAAGAAGGAAAATTCAAATTATGAAATAAAGATTTCATACTATGCTGTTACACCAGGTGAAAATCCCCTTGTTGCCGATTTATCATCATTTTTATTGTGTGTCTTCCAGTATACGCTCTTTTTCATCATGCCCTATCCCTTAGATCCGTGTGGTCCTAGGGGAATCTCAGCACGTTGGCTGCTTCACATCATAACTGCCTGGAAAACTTTTAGTTGTCTACCTTAAAAATGGTGGCACCCAAATACAAGTGGAAAGACTCCCAAAGTTGTCCTTAATCATCTCTTATTCTGTGAATCACTCATCTGATCTTCTGGGGGCTGATTTGTGTCCTTCAAGCACTGAAGACCTGAGACGCCATCAGGGTGGTGGGAAGTCAGGACTGGCTTTCTATCAATTTAAATGCACAGAAAGCTCGTAGAGCTTAACTTATTTAGTTATTTATCCCTTTTGTTGTCATTTTAGTCCTCTTTTGGTGACCAAATTCAGTGAACTGCAGATGAGGGGTAGCTACTTACAAGTCTGCCTTGTTCTGAACAGTTTCTTTCAAACTTTGTTTTGCCTCTTAGGTGAAATAGGGAGTAAATTTACAGCTATGATTTGTGAGCCATGCTTAGCTCAAATGATAATAAATCATTAAACGTGCTGCCATTGGCTTTTGAAGGGAAGCAAATGCAGCCCAGTACTGGGACCATTGAACTTCCACTAAATGGTGAATACTGAGAATAAATAAAAATGCACAAGAAACAGGTTTTGGCCGAAGACTTTTAACCTTCATTACAAGTGCTTCTTAAAAACTCTGAGACTGGTTTGCTTTATATATGCGCTACTTTTGGACACCCTTGTTTCCCAGTGGATTGGCTGGTCCAACACACAGAGGATTTGCGGTCATGCCATAAGAGCAGCAGAGGTGCATATGCCCACTGGACTGGATGTGGAGATACATCAATACGTGTATCTGCAGAGGAGGAGCTGGACGTGGACCTAAGCAAGCCCTAAACAGAACTGTGTTGGGTCATCTGCCGGGCTAGTACGTCTGCTTCATGTGTGTCCACAGCACGACCAGGGTGTCATTCCTGCGAGTAGCCTGGTTTCTCCTAGCAGAATGTCCTCAGGAGCACCGGTTTCAGGATAACCTAGCTGTATGAGTGGGTCCCTGCATCCCAAATGTGCTCCTGCATCCCTGTGGGTGTGGTTCCCAGAGAGTTTTTGATGACAGGTTTTGGGTTTGCATGCCAACGTGACAGTTACCCATGGACTGACCTACAGTGCTGCTGGCTGTGTCGATCACGCGACTGACGAAGTCGGTGGTGGGTGTCACCGCAGGCTTAACAGTGCAAGATTGCATACTGATTTAGGGAAGGACAGGCCCCAAAATGGGGTGGATCCAGCCTCTGCTGTTGAGAATAAGCTGTGGAGCAAAGACCAGAGGCAAACAGCATGAACCCTGAAACCTGGCAGCTGCCTGGGATGGCTGAGGATGCGTTGGGCAGTCCAAGTCCCCATGGAGCCGAGAGTTTCCCTGCAAGGTGGTGGTGAAGTCGTGTTTTTCCCTGCATTCAAGGCTGAGCTTACATAGTTCCCTTGGAAGGACAACGACCGTGTCTTGTCTTGGCTGAGCTTTAGGGAAGAAAAGGAGGGCTGCCGTGCTAGGTGGAGGTGCCCTGGTGGGCAGGGCTGGGCGCTCTGGATCACGGCACACAGCAGAAAACTGTCATTTCTGGCCCTCTGATGGTTTGCCTTCAATAAGAGGTAGGAGTTTGAATTTATTTTCGTTGAGTCAGTGAAAGAGGGTATAACTGTTTTTGGGAGGGAGGAAAAGACGTGTGTGTAGATGTATTTATCTGGGTGGCCATGGGTCACTTCTTCATTGCCGGAGCACAGTGTGGCTCTTTCACGTATTTATTTTCTAAATAAAAAGCTACAAAATTTTGGAGGAAAGGCTGGGAATGCTGATTTGGTATCTGGATGCCTTCCACATCCACACTGTGTGCAGGCAGATATGTCTTTATATCCCATTTTTAAATTCTAATCCACGGTGCTGTAGATGAGGTGTGGGATGATGGCTGACATTTCAGCTCACTTCATATCATATTATTTTTAATCAGAAGCTAGTGCTCAATTTTAAATAAACACTGGTGAGTCAACTTCACTGGTCTTATTGAGTGGTAAAAATGATTGTGATTTTATTCTTTGCAGCATAATTAATCACAATGCCTATAAGTGACATTTTTACCATTAACTTTTGACACTGTAAACTCATTTTTTGAGAATTCTTAACAAAAATGATATGCAGAAGCATTTGTTTGTGTCCAGGATTATGTTTGCAATTGACAGGAACCAAATATTTTGCTGCCCATGCTATAGGTGAATTACTGACCTCACGGAAATCAGTGGGATTTTTATGAGTGATTTTGCAGTCTCTGGCCATTCCTGTCCTTCAATGTCAGCAATCTCCTTAGAAAAGAGGAAAACTTGAAAAGGAGGACTGCGCTATATCAGAGCTCTAATTAAATTACTAAAACTTGTCCTTCCTACCCTGTTTTCCAAATTAATTTGTAACCTTTTAACAGAACACAAAATCTGCAGGCCACCTGCAGGAGGGGTGGTTATTTCCATTTAATAATATTTTCTCAACAGAGATACAAAAGAAATGCCCCGCAGAGTTAATCACAAATGTCCATTGAGAATAAACATGCAAAATGTTACATCAACAGTGTTCCTATGTATGCAGCGCTCCAAGCTCCACTGCTATTAATAATATGTTCAGAAGGCATGGGTGTGCAAAGGAATGAAGATGTTATATGCATATATATGTATTTATATATACCCACCAACTGTATAACCTACATGCTAGACTTTACATAGCACTGTATCAGTTTCATCCTACTGCTGCCTGCAAGACTTCCCTGGACTTAATTACATGCTAGAGGATCTTCACAGCATCACATGGTAAATACATTATTAAAAGGATGAGCTTGGCAATGGCACAAGCTACAGTCAGGAGTGCTGACTATAAAACGTCGGGCAACGACTTGTCTTTGCCAAGCTCACTTGCCACGTGTGTACCCCAAACCATCCTGGCTGCAGGTGGAAATACAGTTACGACATTGGAGGGAGGATGGATGTGTGGTCACCTGGAGTTTGTTTAGATAATAAACAGTTCCCGTATAGAAAATCATCCTTAAAAGCTGAGTCCTGCGGATTTCTTCAGAAGAGAACCTGCAGTTGCTTTTGCCCCCAGGAGCAAACCAATTTGTTTGCAAGAGCTGGTGAGCAAGCTGCCCTGCTGCTGGCTGCGAAGGAAGCAGCGCTGTGAATTGGTACAGAGTTGAACTCTGAAAAAATCACATTTTTTCACGTCAAAGCTGGGTTACTTGGGTTACCTTTGGCACCGCAAAGCTGCTTTTGTCCCTTGACTCCCCTTCCCTCCCCATTTTATTCTGTGTAAAACAAGACCCCTTCTGTGGAGGAGAGAAATTCACAGTAATGAAAGCACACCTCTTGGTTCAGACCTGTTTTGTTGGGCTTTTTTTTTCCTTTGCAGTTTTATAAACACTCATAAGGGAACTCAGCTTCAGGTGTATCCTATATAAATCTCTGTGGTGTATCTGCTTTACAGACAAGTGCAGCTCTGGTAGTCTCAAGGGGCTGCAACCATTCGTAAAATATTTTTGGGTGTTTTATCTGCGAGAGGAGTTACCTGGGTTCGACTCCTCTGAAGGGGGGAAAATTTCATGATCTAGCAACTTCTAGTGCTTCGCTGCCCTGCTAGCAGGGAGAGTCAGCTCAGATCCCAGCATGCGGCATTGCAACCGGTGTTTGGCTTCAAGGCAGGAGAGAGGGGCCATCCAAATCATCCTGCCGCCTGCTCTGCGCTCCTGGCTGGCTGCATTTTTCCCTGTTGTTCAGCATTCATCAAAATGCGGCGCTTGGAGAAGGGATTTGCCATGCTCTGCGGGAGCCTCCTGCGGCGCTGGCTTCAACTGGGAAGAGCAGCATCATCCCACCCTGGCTTATCGCTTGGAGGATGCTCGGGCTACACTGCCTGTTGGGGTGTGAGGATGGACCTCTTCGTGACACCTTAGTGCCTATACTCGATGTAGACAATATATATGTACTCTCTGCTTCACCAGCTTGCAGTGATCAAATTACTGTTTACGTACCCAGGTATCTGCATTGCATGTATGTGTTTGCAAAATCTGGGTGTGACCAAAATCGGCACGGCGTTCTCCCTTCCTGGGACGTTGTCTTCCCTGTAATAACCCCAAATTTGCTTATTTGCTTTGCAGGTCCCAGGGCGGTAACTTAAGATGGTCTCACTTTCTGGGCAATTCAAAATGCTAATGTTAATCAGAAATTTTAAGTGGCTGCTTCTGGGTGAGAGACAGGATGCCAAAATCAACATTTATCCATTAAAGTCAATCTTAGTTACAACAAAGCCAAGTATTGCCTGTTCTGACCACACGCTTCGCATTGGGTTTCCTTTTTATTATTTATTTTTTGCCAGTTTATGTATTTATAGTGAATGATGTTCATACTTATTTTTTAAAAAATCTGATTTCTAATAAATACATATTACATCTTTGGGGGGGGCAGATTTAGTTTTGCTCAAAATGGAAATTCAGACTCGAGGTTTTTTTTCTTTTTTTTTCTCAATTTGTTTTTAGTTTCTTGGTGCAGTCCAATCCTCTTCCTCCTTTTCATCCAGAAATAATAGCTTTTTCAGAGCACTCTGCCTGCTTGAAATGCTGTATCTACCAGCTTGACCAGATTCCTCTTCCTTGTAATCAGCACAGATGTCATACACCACCTTTCTCCTCTCTGGGTCCGAGGCTACGGTGATTTTAATGGGTTTAAAGACAACTTCAGCATTAATAACAGCAATGTTCATTTATTTCTATTGCTTCTGACAGGTTATGCAGATATTATAGTTACTGTAACATTGTGCGCACTTCAGATATCAGATATCCTTTGATAATTTTACAAGATGTGTTTTGCCTAATTATTTCATCCCTAATTAATTCAGGTTGTCCTTGACGTCAGGGCAGTGCGGGGTGCACGTGCCGTGGATTCCCAGGAAGGGATTTAAATTCCTGGGCTTGCTGGGGCTTGCAGAAATAGCTCATTCTTGCCTCAAATATAAACCAGCAGCATCTCTGCTGTCCGCGCCCCGACCAGCCGGGGGGTGCTCAGCTCCTGCCCCCCCTCGGCTCTTCCCAGCCTTGGTGGGACAGTGGCTCTGTCTCTCCCTGCCAGGCATGGGTGATCCCAAGCAATGCCCCTCTCCAGCCCCATCCCTGCTCTCCTGGGGTAAATCCTCAGCTTGTAATGCTGGAGGGTTTCCCTTGAAAGGGCTTGAGGAAGGAAAAATGTTGTGGACAGACTGAAAAAGTGGCCCTTCTTGTGGATTTAATGTGTTAACTGCAATCAGCAGTTGGGCAGTATTGCTCTTATTGCATTAGTTGCACTGTTCTTGTTTGATGCTAGCAAGCACAGTGGAAGTCTTTAAATTCCCTTTTTGTTGGTGGTTTTCTTCTTTTAATTTTTTGTATTTGAGACTACACGGAGCAAAGGATTTATTTAAAAATGCCAACAGAAAGAGACAAAGAGTAGAAAATGAAATTAAAATGTCATGGAGGCAGAAGCTAAGAAATGAATCAATTTAAATGAAGGAAAAAAGTGGACTTTTTAATTTTTTTTTTTTTTTCATTTTAAGGGCATCAGATTTTAAATATTGAAAGTGGGAATAGGCAAAAAATTATTTAAAAAAAAATAAAAGCCTCTTCTTCTTACCAGCGAGGCCAGGTGCGCCCAGCTGTGCTCTCGGCAAGTTTTTCTGCAGCCGTAAAGTCTGTGCAGAAAGTCTCAGCACAGGGCAGCCTGGGTTTTGTTGGCCCCTCGCACAGCACCCGTGTACAAACAGGACTTTGAGCTCTATGGTAATTTCAGGGATGGGGATCTCAGTAATTACAGCCAGGGAGTTGGTATTACACCAAGTTATTTTCTAATTGTACTGGACTGGACTTGCAGAGTAGAGATTATTTCCAAGCCAGTTACTCCTAGAAGCTTTCTGTAAGTCCCTGTTTGTGTGTTTGGCAGTAAACTCTGTATTTCCCATCTTCTCTTTGAGAAACATGCCTTTTGCAGGAGCGTTGGCTCCACAGGGAAGATGAACCTTTCCGAAGCTCTGTGCTGGCATTGCTGGCAAGGTGCTTTCACGGAGTGGCTGTGAAAATCACTTATGCCTTTCACTGGTGTCAATGTTGGCCTCTCCTAATTTTATCTTTTCACCACATCATCCCAAAAAGGGGCTGCTGCATGCCTTTGATGCCAAGCAGGCAATTACAAGCGGAGGATTGAAAGTTTTGGAAATTTAGATGTGTTGCTCATTCTGGATAGAAGCCATAAACTGGGAGGTGAAGGAGACCTGGGCTGGTACCCAACGAATCTTAACAAGATTTTGGGGCAAATCTTGAGTTCGGCAAGACCCTTTGCAGCCTTTTGGGCAGACGTAGCTCGTTTTCTGGAGTAATGCAGAGTGGCTTTTAGATATCCCACATTGCATGGTGATGCAGCTGATGCTGTGGCCATCCTTCACTCCCGTTTTTTACTGACAATCTAAAACTGCTTTTTCTCAAGTTAGAGTAACGTTATGCCAGTTCCTTCTTGCCAGTTAATTAGTTTATGCTTTATGGTGGTGTCATATGTCACATAGTGTTGATGGTAGGTAGCAACCAAGTCACATCCCAGGAGCACTGTGCTGGGTGCTGTGCTGGGGGCGCTGACGACATGGCGCTTGCTTGCAGCATCAAGAGAAGGTTACTTCTCTTTCTTGCTTCTCAGTTTCCTGGGTTTTGCTTCCGTCTGAAGACCCTGAGATAGGTAATGTTGGTGGCTTGACTGCAAATGAAGTCTGTGTTCTGTTGTCTGGTCGGTAGGCTGTGTGCTTGAATTGAAGGAGGTGAAGGTGGTTGTGTGCAGAAACGTTATTTTATGAGTAAGGAAAATTGTCCCAATCATACTTATCAAGTTTGTTGCTTTTTTGGTCAACCTGAAGCACCATGTATCTTTTTAAAAGGCTGAAATTACTCAAAATAACTGGATTTGTAGTTTTGAAAGTCAGTTGTAAAGTAATTTTGTGATCATTTTGCTGACTGAGACAGCAGCATGTTATATTTCTGCTCCTCTTGTCCCTTAAGACCTTCATAAAATGAGATCTTCTACCTCATGAGCCTGTCAAAATGACTGCATTTTAAAGTAAATATGAAGACATCAGTGAACATAATTTTCTTTGAGTTCAGTCCCGGCCTAATGGCTTTGACAGAACATCCAGTTAATTTTGCTCTAGGCTTCTGCTGCAATCTATCCTAAGGAAATTACTGGGGATGATCAGATTTCTTTGTTTGTGAGAGATGAATGCTGCTGAGTTGCCTGCTTTCTCCTTGCTGGTGTGGCCACGAGCTGGGGTTGGCTTTCCAAAGAGCTTGCTGGGAGGTTGCAGAGAAGTAGAGGTCCTCCATGGCGAGGAACACCTGCCTTGGTGTCCTCCACCCAGGCTGGCATTGCAGGTGGGTTTAGGAAGACATTGTCTCTCTAAATGTGCGTTCCCTGGCCAGCAGTAGGTGCAATGCATCAAAGCCCTCCTTGAGTAGATTTAGGGCTGATTCCTCCTTGCTCTGCCAAGAAGTCTTTTATTCATCCTTCCAGTTCTCAGCCGACAAGCATGGCACATTGCTTTCTTTGCATTTAAATACCACATGGGTGAATTTAACACATTAACCATTAAGCCATTAGGCTAGCCATGTTTACTGGCCCACAGGCTCATGTGTTGCATGGTGCAAAGTCATTGCATTTTGCACACCAGCAGTGCTTTGCGTGGACCAGCAGAGAAGCTGATGTGGAGCTCTCTCGCCCCGGAAATTTTGTCCAGCTCACGATTAGGTGTTTTGTTAGGTGTTTTGCTTGTAACTGTTGGCAAATGAATGAACGGCTATGTTGCCATGTTGTAATTAATCCAAAATGGTCTTGTGTTGACTAGCATTTGCACACTCTTGGGTGGAGATCCAGCTGTTTGAAGTTTACCGTTTCCTTCCAAAAAATGGCTTAAAGCTGAGAAGAAATAGGGAGAAAGACACTCCCCTTAATAAAGAAAAAATAAACCCAAGTGTGTGTGCTTACAAGAAGCAAGAAAAGTGGAATATGAGGGGAAAGAAGAAATAAAGCAATACCCCTTGCTAACTGGGAGCAGGACTCATGCCACCAATCCTGACTAAGGCAAATTCTCTTCCTGCTTTTCATTTTAACAGAGCAAAACATGCTGCCTTTCTTTCTCCCCAGATTGGTCCTCCTGCGTGAGCTGTGGTCTTGCCAGGTACAGAACACAAATACTCTTGCCAGGTACAGAACACAAATACGTAAAATTATTCAGTGTTGGTAGGTTTGAAAACACAGTGTGTTTAGAGTAAAAAAGAATATTCTGAATGAATTGGTACAGGGACTTTGATCTGAAATTACTGTACTCTGGCATTTTTAAAGCAGTAGTTTTGGACTTTGAGTCTCCATTTAGTCTTAAAAGAAAAAGGTTGTTTAACCTTAAAAGGAATAAAATGGAGCACAAGTTTACTACCTAGCATCTAATATCTTTGCAGAAGACATATGTTTTGCAATAATGTTTAGGGTTTTTAAAGTTTTGTTTTATCATAAAATAGTCTTTTTGAGTAAATTGTTTAATCAGAAATGTTGGCAGTATAACATGGATTTCATTTTCTCCATAATAGCTTTCTTTTTATTTCTTTCCAGAGTATTTATGGAAAATCTTCCTATTTTGTGGTTTCTGTGGAGAGAGGTTTTATAACCGGTTCAGTAAACTATTTCATGCTTTCACTACAGATATCGCTGCATTTTAAAATGTTAGACTAGGCTTTCTTAAAAATCCACTAGACGTAGTCATTTGCCATAGGAGGTAGGTTTCCATTTTCTCCCAGCTGGTACTTCGGTGCGCTACGCCTAAGGAGGCTGGGTGCAAGCTCGGCCTTGCCATTCCCGAATTGACTCAAGGATGTTACTGGTGCTGGTCTGAGCCAGCTGAGCTTTGCTGGACTTTTGACCTTATTCATCTCCCTGCATATCCACAGGGCAAGCATTTAGCCAGGAATGTGCCCCATTTGAGAGACAGACAAACCCCACCCCGTGTTTGCCGCTGCAGTTTCAAGAGCACCAAGATGGTTTGCATCAATATCACACAATCACTGAAATAGTTTTCCAGGATTTGAAAGACTTTATCTTACTAGTTATTGAGGTATTAATCTGTTGCTGCAGTCAGTTGCTAGGCAGGATTTGCAGACAGTCCTGAAGGTTGGGAAAAACTCGATAGATGCCATACGCTGATTTTCAGTCCTTTGTGTAAATCACAGACTTAACCATATGGGTTGTGCTGCCCAGCCAGGTATTTAAATCCTCTCAGCCATAGACAATATGCCCCATTTAAATACTACATGTTACGGCATGCTGAAATCTTGCATAGGTATCTTTCTTTTTAAGAAAAAAACCAAGCATAGGTATCTTTCTTTTTATCTTTAAGAAAAAAACCCAACAACCTCTTTTGAAATGAATGTTTCCCTTCTTTAGTGACTATGAAAGAGGATGTTTCAATGGGAGTCTTGCATTGTGAGTTTCTGTGTCAATGAGATTGAGTGAGGAAACCCTGGAATATGTGAGTGAAACTGTTAGCAGAAACTACAAATTTAGGTATTTTACTAAGTATCTTCATGAGCTTTTTCAATCTTTCTACTGATTTATCTTTACTTTCTGCTTCCACGTTATTTTCAGGGCCATACTGAAAATCAGTAATGCAAAGAAAAGCATTGTTAGAAAAAGAGAAAATGTATGTTTTTTTCTTTGTTTTGTATTATTATTTCCACCTCTTCTTTCTTTTTTTCTCATCCATTAAATGATAGGAGCTGAGAGGACTGCTAATTTATGAACTTTGAAAAAGCGTCCTTTAAATAACGTGAAAGATAAATTCTGCATTGCCTTTGGGGAATATTTTTGAAGGTCTGTGGCTAGTTCTTGTTGATTTCAGTGGGAAATAGGAGCCTAAACACTTTTAAAAATCTTTCTGGTAGCACTTAAAGCACTTTACAACTCAGTGGGATTTGTGTGCTTATGTCACTGAAGCACTTTTGAAAATCACATTTAACAGCTTTGGAGGCAGACCTGCCATTGTAAGCTATGGGGATTTGTTTTACTAAGTTGCTTAGGCGCTGCTGATAACCTGAAATGATTGCGGGTTTCCTATTTAAAACAAATTAAAGTCCCCTTCCTTTGGCCGAGGATCATTTTTCACTGCCTTTTCTATTTCATGGTAGAAACGATGGAAGCCCTTCGTGTTTCTGAGAGTAAGGCAGGACACAAGAAGCTGCTTTTCCCTAAAGTGATATAGAAATCTTAATTACAAAGACCGAGGAGAAGAAAAGCATTTTACTGTTAATACAGCGTGTTATTATCACTCCTTAGGCAAGCGGGCAGATCAATTCTTATCTGACTTTCAAAATAAATTTGCACTGAGATTGATCCAAGGATCTCCTGCGAGACTGGTTGCAGCCTGCTCGCTGGAAAGGCTGATCCTGCCCCTGGCTCAGCTGCTTAAATGTACAGAGGCTACTGCTGAATGCCTGGGTCAAGGTACGTGTCTGCAAAGCCTCACATGCAGAAAAATCTCTGATTTCCATTTTGGGTGGAGTACAAACTTGACATGCATTTTTTCAATCCTTTTTTTTTTTATTATTATTTTTTTATTTGCATGAATCCGTACATTTGGGACAGGAACAGTAGTGATTTATTGAGAAGGGTTTCCTTGGAGAAACGCTGGATGTAATTTTGGAAGAAGGAATGGTGCTTCATATCGGGAACGTTTTCTGCTTAAGAGTTATCCTGAGTGAAAATTATTCCTTCCTAAGCCAATCCTCATTTATCCTCTCCTGTCTCCTTTCTGCATGCAGCCTGCTTCCCTGGCTGCTGACAGGGTCCATCCAGGGAAATCATTAAAGATAGGCTGGATGGGAGATGGGTCTTTTGAAAATCTGCCCTTAATGTTAGAGCATTTAAAAAAATACGGCTGAGAAACTTTACCAGCTGTAAGTGGTTGTCCAGAGCATGACTATCATTTTCCACCTCCATTAATCTTCTGTCGGCGTTCATCAGGATACCTCAAGCCAGGGTTGAAGGTAGACATGTGCCAACCCTGGATTGCACCATCTCCTTGAATTACAGCCTTAGCGTCATATCAATTTTAAACTTACTAGAAGGCTCTGAGTGCCTGTAAAAATATTTCTAGAATAGAGGTGTACTGATGAGATACTGCCATTGGCTTCATCTGGTACATCCAGAGGGGAGCTGAAATTTCTTGGTGGTTTGCAACTGAAAGAACTTTATAATAATAAATGCTGGAATAAGCTGAAAAGAAAAGTGAAAGAAATTCAACTTAGAGAGCCTGCTTTGGCTCCTCGGAGAATTTAAACAATCATTACACCTTAAATTTAGGAATTAAGGGTTTGTTTTCTGAAAACCGCTGCCAGCTAGCATGCTTGGAGATGCTGTAGGAAAGCTTAGGGATTCACCTGCTAAATTTAGCTCTTCTCTACGCCTCAAGACTTTTGCTATGCTTCTCTCTCAAAGCATTTCTGAGCAGTTTTTCCTGCCTTAAAATACTGGACGATGTAGAAGAGATAACAACCCTCCTAAACACACATACACACTTATCCCCCCTCTCACTGACACTATTTACAGAGATCCTCCAGACCTTGCCAGCCCCTCCACAAGGTTTCTTCAAAGGAAAACTTTCAGAGACTTAAATAAATACTTTCTTTGAAATGGTTGTAAAGATAGCAGCTTCTGGAGCAAAGCCCAGCTTTTGCAGGAGTCTGTTGGCCAGGTGTGAGAATCCATGGGCTGCTGGCCAGTGTCAACCCAATATATTAGGTCTGCTGGCCAGTGTAAACCCAATACAGAGTCTCTGAGGTCTTGCAGGTTTGAAGTTTGGGGAAGGAGTCCTGCCAGCCCTAAAGAAGGGGCTCTGAAGGTGTAAACAACCAGTTTAGGAAGGATTCACTGGCTTGATGTTTTGCTGTGGGATGCTGCTGGCATCTCTGCAGAGAGGCTGTTTGCTGCTGTGCTGAGGGTCCTGATTTCTCTCTTAACTATTTTTAAGTCTCAAGTAAATGTTAAATGAGCGATTTTTATAGCACTTCTGGTTTATCTTCCAGACCGTCTGGTGGCATCAGTCTGATTACTATGAAATCTCGACTGATAGTGTAAGTGTGTTTTAAAGTAGCAAAATGCCATTGAATTTAGTATGAATATGAATCTGTACTGGTGAAGCCTAAATTACATGCTGGCTTTAGAAAACAGGGCAGATGCCTGTTCTGGTGTGAATTGATCCCAAGCTGGTGTAAATTCCCGAGGGTGGCTATAGCTTTTATTGCTAAAGTGGGTGATGATTTCACATGTCAGCTGTCTTGCCCTTGGAGCCAAAGACAATGTGTGCCTCGGGCTGGCTTCAACTCTTCCTCCCCTGCTGTAAAGCTCTGGACCTGAGCATGGACCCGAGATCTTTCCTGAATTGGGATGTGGTATGGTTTTAGCTGAATCAGACTCTTGTCTCGAAAAGTATCACTGGCCATTCCTCCAGCTTTTTTATAGCAGGGAGAATTTTGAATCAATCTGTTAATTTTGAGGTACTGGTACCTTGCCTGTAGTTACATGAGCTTTATTGAGTGACATTGCTTTTGACCTTTCCAATGATTCTTCTGGTTGTCATTAGCCTGTCTGGGTGAATGGAGGAGTTGGCAGCCTTGGCAGATCACCTACCACGGTTTCTACTCCATTTGGAGGCAGCGATGCTTGCACCAAGGTGGCTTTTCATTTTTGCTGTTCAACTTGTGTGGCACTCTGCTCCCCAAGTGCTGATACAGTAAATCTTTGCTTAGGTCTGTAGTTTTTCTAAACTTGTGTGCAATGCATCATCAGGATAGTGCTAGAGCAATCTGTAAAAGGATGCTTGCTGTGCAGGTAAGCAATTCTTATTTGTCTCCACCATCAAATAAAGTGCAATATTTTCATATATTTTGCATTGACGCTAACCATCTTGGTGGATAAATAATGCAATTAGTCTTGTAATTTTTCCTACTAAGAAGTAATGTAGCTCTTTGGTTTAAATAGATTCCTCTTTTGTGAGTAATTTTGAGTATCAGTTGGCCCTGTTTTAATTGCTGTCCTCTGGTTTACTGTGAAAAGAGGTGAACACCTGAATTTTGGCATGTCTCAGGTTTGAAGCTGCTTCACTTTCAGGTAGTAGGTGGTGATGGTTCTGTCAGACAAACCCTGTTAAAACTTGTTTATTCCTCAAAATAAAAATTCAGAAACATGGACAGCTGCTCATTGCTTCTTTGTGTCTTGGCCAATTTTGAGAGAGATGGGTTTGTTCTGATTTATTAGCAGTTGTATGATCACTGTCAAAATGTCTGATTATTTATCACTTATACTACTACTACTACTACTTATTATTATTTCTTAATTTTAGTTCGGTGTTTTATTCATGTTTCTGAATGGCCTGACATCACTCATGAAGTGTCGACGGAAAATTTAACTTATAACCAATGAGGAAATAATATTACTCTGTGTCGTGGTTTAACCCCAGCCAGCAACTAAGCACCATGCAGCTGCTCACTCACTCCCCCGCACCCAGTGGGATGGGGGAGAGAATCGGAAAAAAAGTAAAACTCATGGGTTGAGATAAGAACAGTTTAAT
>JANHGO010006587.1:0-21187 GCA_024606505.1 Aquila spilogaster
ATCTGCAAGGAAAAGGAGAAAGCAGAACACAATAAGGCTGCTCTAGAAGCAGTGAGTTCACCCAGACATCTGCTAATCGATTTCCTACCGAGTTATGTCTCAGGGGAAGGCTAATTAATAATCTATTTAAAGGATTGTTATTTATTCTGATTCTCAACAGAATGTGCAATACATGTACACAAACACAGGGCTGTCTCAGCACTTATTTTCACATCCAAGATGGAGCATGAGCCATGGCTTTGGAGACAATGGCAGGTTGGTTTCACTTCTGCTAAACTTGGTAGGTCATGGTCACCAATGAGGCTTAGTGGTGTACAGGGACCAGGCTGCATGCTGTGACACCTCCACCACCTTGCCTTCTCTGACAGGCAAAGAGAAGCAGCTGCCCTCCAAAAAGAGAAGGTGGGGTCACCTGACTGAACACCAGGATAGAGCTTGAGTGATTTAATCCCTATCACTTTAACCCTTCCTTAACTAAGAAGAGGAGGTGGGGTCATCACAGCACCTTGGTAGTTGAGAACTGAACAAGCTTGAAGTTGGCTATATCATCTAGCTTGGATTTGACAAACAAGGCACTTGCCCAAACTGCAATCACACACAGGTTAAATGCAAAGCAGTAGATTTGGCTATACAATGCTCATGGACACAAAGCTCTTACGGAAGATACACCTATCAACATAGCATCAGTTGAGAGATGTAAGGCAGATAGTCCTGATGTAACAAAAAAAAAATACCTGTTAAAAGAAAAAGCTGAATCGCCATTTTTAGTGTACTCTCAGGGGTGATGCTAAGGCACTGACAGAGTACTTCAATGTAGTTACCAGCTATACTCCGTGTGTATCACAGATCACAGAATTTCAACCTCTCACCTTACACCTCTGCTGCATGAAATAACTGGGGATAGATGAACGCTTATCTCCTGAAAGTCATCGAGGTTTACTCTGAGGGCTTCTCTTAGGAATTTGTCCTAACTGTTACATTCTGGCTGTTAAACACATGGAGAAGACCAAATATCTGAGGGAGCAAGGCACAAATGAGACCAAATCATATCGGAATCCCTCTGTGACCTGTGGACAAGTAACCCTGCCTCATTCAAGGGCTGGATGCTGAAGATCCATAAGACTCAAAGCTTCGAACACGAAAGGCAAAATCTTCTGGTGTCATGTCAACAGGACACCAAGAGACAGGCCAATGACCAGGACACACAGCAGTAGTGGTGCAGCTATGTTCAGAGTGAGTCAAAAGATCTCTGAACAAACATGCCACCTTGTCACTTTGTATCCCCAGTAATAAGAAGTTTCACTGAAGGCAGGCAGGTTTGAACATCTTGATGTAAGTATTAGTCCTCCTTTTCCCTGGACTGAAATGATGATGCTGACAAGGAATTGCGTTGTTTGTAAGGCCTTTGGTGCCTTGGCATGCTCTGCAGCATTACAGATGTCAAACACTTTAAAACTTTTGATGTAGGAATATTTGTTGAGCAATCTTAAGTCCCTCCTCTTTCTAGGGATGGATGACAGCTAATCAAGTCTTTCAGTTAACAAAACCTTAACAAAACATATGTAAAAATCCCTTCTCTTTGCTCTACTCATCCTGCACTGTTTCCCAAGACAGAATCTTGCCATGGAACTTCTGATTCTGTCCTGGACACCACATTTCCCAATTCCTCCTGAGCCCCAGTGACATGGTGCTGAGCACCACACCTAGCCCAGTGCCCCACCTGACTGTGCCCTGCTGGGACCTCCATCCATACAATCTGAAAACCCCATCACCAGGACCTAGAAGCTTCTAGCCCTTCTCAGCATTCCCATCCCACCACATACATGCAACACGTGTACCTCATCTGCTCTTTGCTGAAAAGGCATGAGTTAAGGAATAACTCAGCGCAGCTAATCTTCAAGCATCCTCACCTCCCACACTCCTCTGGGACCCTTAATGATGTACTGGCACTGGGGAGGCTCTGCAGTTTCACCTCTGGCATTCTCCTAACTAATGCGGCTCTGTCTTCTTTTCCTGTAGCTCTTTAGCTGCTGAGACATTTTTGAGCCAAGCAGTAGAACCAGCAGCAATAACACCTTTCAGGCAGGTTAGCTGGCTGACATGTGATGTGTATCTCCTGGCATTTCTCTTGGCCGATGGGGGTGGGACTGGGGGATTGCTATATAACAGTGATACCTCTTAAGGATCCTGCTTTTAGGTCGTAATTTCTCTTGTCATTTTACCTTCTCTCCTACCAACTTTCTCCTACTAAGTAACACACTATTACAGTGCAGCGGCAGGAAGAATATTTCTTCATCTGCTGCTCTAAGCAAAAGCTCCTCACTTCATAGAGGCACACTCATCAGTTCTTCCATTTAATGGCAAGCTCTGACAAATTACAGGTAGAAATAATTAAAAAAAAATTAAAGGCAGTAGGTGGCTTGAATCTTTCCATGTTGGCTGAAATGTCAGTCAAGCCCAAGAAATAACAGACAGTGTCTTGATTTCTATTACTACTGCAGGTGGTACAACCTATAAAGAAACCCTTCCTGGTTATTAAATTAAAGGCTTCAAGGCATGCATCCTCATAGCAAAATTAAGCTTTTATAGGCATGCAGTTGGAGATTATTAAACCCAGCATGGTCCCAGCTAAGAATGTCTAAATGTGAGTTGTCAGAATTAATGCCAAACGGCACTTTTTCCTTCCCAACCTTCTTTCTTCCTGTTAGAGGGAAGGGATAAAGTGGAATGGAAATGTAGCCAGGACACGGGTCTTTTTTCATTTGGCACATTCAAGTCTACTGCTCAGACCACAGGCATCCCTCAGGACAGTTCTAGCCTTTCATTTTGAAACAAGCTCAGTTATGCAAGGTAAGTGCTGCCCTGGGCCTATCCCATATTAGCTGAAGTTTACACATATGGACCCAATGAACTCCAGAGTTTGCTCGTATTTGACCTTCTTCAGAAGGCTGATTTTTCCAGTGCTGACTCTTTAATTTGGCCAGAAACCTTCAGTGCTGGGGCATGTTTACATTTGCAAAAGTATCTGTTTAAAAGCAGTATGAAACATTAATAACCAAGGCCCAAGGCTTTGTATGCCAGCAGCAGGAGCCGGAAAGTGAGAAACCACGTAGCTCTGGGGCAAAGTGCTCATCAAGGCCTCCTTTGTGCTCCTCATCTCTAATCACTTCCAGGGGGTTAAAGATTCGTGATCTCACTTCCTCCACATTAGGACCAACAAACAGCTGTTTAATAGCCTCCACCACCACCCAGAGCAGCTCAAGGTGGTTCAGGTGTCCAGCTGCAGAGAGCACAGAGCTTCACAGGAAATGTTCACCAGTGCACACAGCTGTGTTCAGGCTTTCAGGCATGCCTAAGACAAGGAGAAAAGAGGACCTCTGCCATTTGGGATGGTGGTCCTTGCACCCTGCTGACACGCTGCTCTGCAACAGGTTCCTGAGAGTATAGGAGCAGGACAGGGATCAGTCAGCTGAACAAATGCTGGCGTGCCAAATTGCAAGAGCTGGCTATAAGGGTCTGATCCAAAGGCTCTTCAAGTCATTGGCAGTTTTCCACTGAGCTTGATGAGTCTTGGATCGGCTTCTGAGGACGTGGTAAACCTGGTAATACTTGAATCTTCATCTCCTCAAAAACAGCTGCTCCCCACCTCGCCCTTATCCTGTGTGTTTTGGTGGGAATAAGTACGCAAACACTGAACTGACACTTCCCTGTCTGAAGGACAGGAATCGTTTCTTCACCCCACTGGAGGCCACTCACAGCTCTCTTCTCCACCAGGCTGTGATGGCTTTGTGCACCCAGCACACACCACATGAGCAGAGAGGTTAATTGCCTGTGCCTTGAATTGCAAAGCCATTGCTAGGTACAAGGAGCATGGCTAACCACTTTGCTACTCAAGAACATCTCTTCTGAAATAATTCTCTGCACGATTGCCTAGAGGATCAAGGATTCTTCCTGCAAAATAAGGATATATCCACATATACAAATTACCCACGCTCCTAATTTTGCTATCTTTGAATACCAGTGAGGCTGCAAGAGCAAAAAGCTCAGCTTAAATTACTCATCCAAGTTTTTCTCCTGTGTTTTGGGCAGAGCTTGCAGCCCAACACAAATCCACACCACCAGCTGCAAAGTCATTATCTGCTCCGAAGCTGGAGAGTTGAGAGCCAATTCAGGCATGTTCACGTGAGCCCTTTTCATTCTTTGAGTAGCAGTGTTGTCACATATTGAGTGTCCACACGCGGAGTTATTCTGGAATAGCTCCTCCTGACTAGTGCTGGCTATAGTCACTGGTTATGCTACCACATAGTAACATAAATCTCCTGCCAGAAGGGGAGGATCACACAGAAAAGCTTCAAAGATCATAAAGAGACCTTAAGGGAGGAAGATAGGGAAGTTAAACAAAAAGGAAGATCCAGAGACTACATTCCAGAAAATACAACCTGAACCAGATGCACTACAAAGCCCCTGAAAAATAAGCTGATTCAGCAGGTACAGGCTCATGTAATGAGGTAGAGCACTCATAGAGCACTGAGGGCCTGCCAAACTCAATGGGCATGAGTAAATACCTGTTCTGCAGCTATTCAGACCTATTTCTGTGCAGTGTTAACTTGACCACACATTGAGTGCTTCCCTTATTGCCTCAAGATGGTCTCTTATAAATTCTCTTAACCCAGCTTACTATTTCACGGCTTGTTTAACTCCTGTGTGCGTCAGCATTCGTGGGGAGGCCCAAATGACAGTGATGATTTCTCTAACTGTACAATCTTCTCTCCTTTCAGCTTGCTTCGCTTTGGCACAGGGCAAACAACATTCAGCAACTGGCAGATCCTCCAGTTTGCAAGTACTCAACCGCCTAGATCTTTTCCAATCCACCTACTAGCTTGGAGGTCTCTCAGGACTCTCAGTGTTGAATTCGAACAACAGATTTAAATCACTTCGTAACATAAAGTAAAGGCACAGGCTGTCCTCTTGGTATCCACTGATGAAATGACCTCTTGTCAGAATGTAACCTATCATCTTAAATCTATTCAATTGTCAAGGCCTGCAAAGTTAGACTATCCTCTGCATCATTTATCCTTAGTATTCAGAGCATTTTTGACGAAGCAGATGGTTGCCTGCTAAGGGTGATGTCAGAGTATCCTTTCTGTAGGGGTTACTGATCAGAACCCACAAGGAACAAAGCAAGAAAGGCTGCAACCAGAGATCAGAAGGCTAATGACTACGTACGCTATCACGTGGCTTCTGAAACACAGCTAGTGTGGACACTTCTGAGGATCCATAAAAGTTACTGTCAACTTACAGCATTATCTTCGTTAGACCGACAATGAATCATATTTTAATATCAACCTCATTTTAACTTTTAGCTCTCCGTTGTAGGTCACACCACAGGTTAGTGCAATAGTCTTTGAAAACATTTCACTCCTATTCCCTGCTGAGATGTAAAAAAAAAGCCTCCACAACACAAAAACACCCCACAATTCAGCAATATTGTCAGGGGAAAAAGAAATCTTTTGATCTGCAGGCAGAGCAAAGCAAACAAATGTGTCAGCACTCAGAGCTCAACTTTACTCAGGAGGCCAGAAAACTCTACCTGGCTTTACCCCAAAAATCCTCCTACACATGCATATCACCCTGCTGTCTTGTCTTCCCATCACCACCTCCACCTCATTACTGGTATTCTCTCATTTGTTAACCTGAGCTGTTGAAAACTTTAATTGTACGCTAAATATGCCCTAATCCCAACCACTGCAATATCTAGCTTCATTGCCTTCCTGAATCTCTCATCTCTGTTCACAGTTATGAAGACTTAGAAAGCTTCTGGAATAGTACACTCTGTTCTACAAAATAGGCCAACTCTATACCATGCCCAAAACAGCAGTTTCCCCTTCTCTTCCCTCAATATCTAAATCTAATTGTTTCACCCAGTTTACCATCTTACCCCACATTCACTATCCCTCCTACTCCTGCTTTCTTTTTTATCAGCCTTCACCTTCCAGTCATATTTTTACCTCATTTTTTGCCCACTCATTCAATTATTTTAGTCTTGGCCACCTACAAAATTCCTTCCAAGAAATAAGGAGCTAACCCACCAGCAGCATGAGTGTCACCATAATAGATGGCTGTGGATAATCATTTCCTTTCAACGAGATCCACGAAGCACAAGAGTTGCTCTCTCCAGCCTGTCCAAGAGCACATGGATAGGAAATGACTAGAAGAAAAAAGAGTAAGGCTTTTTCTCTCTTGGTATCAAGAGGGAGGAAAGAGTTCCATCTCTCGAATTCCAAGAAAAGGAAGGAGTTGGAAGAAAAGGCTTCGCTCTTCCCATCCTGAAGGGAAAAAAATGAACTGAAGACCCAGGTCACATATTCACACAGCCACAGGAATCACAGTAATCATAGTAACCAAACAGTTACCATTTAAAATTATGTCAAATCTAGATGATTTTATGCTTCTCCTGCACTTCCTCCCTGAACTGACCTTGCTGAGCGTCTTCCATCCCAAGAGAGAAATGTCATCTGCAGATGTAGGCAAGACTCCAAGTACCCAACACTGCTAACTTTGGAGTCCTCTCTGTCTTGGGCCAATCATGAAACCATTTAGTGTCTCAGTTCTTCAAACTGTTAAATGGGTTTAGTGATACTAACCAGTCCATCCATGCCTCATTATCTGTAAGGCACGCAATGTGCAGGATGCACTGTCGCTAATGCATACCAAGCATCTTTACTGTTTGTTCCCTAAATTTTGATCTTTTCTTCAAAACAAGTGTAATTTAATTGTTTCAATATGGAGAAAAAAGAACTTAGTCCAAGCCTAATTTTTGCAAAAATACAATTATGACTGTTTGTTTATTTCCTTTTTATTATTAATATGGAGCAGCTGGCAAAACACACCAGTCTGTCAGAAAGAACGCAGGGATTCAATCCCAAATAAAGAAAACAACAGATAATAAGCATGAACTAATGCTCACTCTCAGTAAGGGACAGTGTGCTGTTATGCTATCCCGCTGGTCCCCCAAGGAAGAAGTTTGAAGGACTGAGAGTCACATTCCTGTTTCTTCACATTTTACAGTTCTTCCACATTTCTGCTCCATAGAGGCCAGTCTTGTACCATTCTCTCTTTTACTTGGGTTCTTCTCACCTATTTGCACATAGTGGAGGGCAGGCAGAAGTTCAGTCAAGAATGATCCCACGGGAGAGCCAGACAGTACTTGGTGAGTCTGCAGGCATTATGTTGGGGGACTGGGAAGAAGTCATGGAGCATGAGAGAGGCCCTTTCCCCTTCAACACAATCCCTGTTGCTCAGAGCCACACAAGAACACAAATCCCAGCTACTGTACAGCATCAGACACTCCCCACCAGAGATGGCTGCTCACCGCAAACATGGCAAACCAGCAGACCAAGAGGAGATGCCACAGTGCTACAAGAGTGGAGAATATGAATGTGTGGCTGTGAGTTGGCAGTGAGCCCATTTGCCATGTCTGAGGTCAACAGGACCAAAGGTGCGTGTCTGCACAGCACAGGACTGCGTGGAAGGGATGGAACTAGCTTTCCTGAGCAGACTATCAACAAGGGCAAAGGCTGCACTGTGCCCCACCACACCTTGTGAAACCAAGCTAACTGGGGCCATGTGCAGCCCCACTGCTGGCTCACCCAGAGCTCTCTTGTTCGCTTAGGATGTTGCAGAGTGTTAATGTATCATGATCCATTGTATACTGAGACAAGCCCTGCAGCTGTCACGCAATCTCCCTTGCTAAGAACGATAAGGTGAGTGCTCATGCATCACTTGCACCTTCCTATGACATCCTGATCGGTATAATCCCTCTTTTCAGACGGGAGCAAGATGCATCTTGGCTCCTACAGCCGTTACGGTCTGATGGAAAAAAGCACTCCTTTGTCATTGTTCAAACCATCTCCTCCACATCTGGAGGCGGACTTTTTTTTCACTATCCTTACAGTTATATGTCTGCACCTGACACCTGTGCCAACAGAGATGGTGCAAGGTTCAAGGCAATTGTTTTCATGGTGAGAACGCAGGAAACTGAGAAAGGACAGGGAAAACATGACTGAACTCCCCCTGAGTTTCATTTGCAGGTCCTCAGATCTGCCACGGAAGGAAACAGGTATGATTTTAATGAACATGCTGAAGTAGAAGCTGACCCTCTTTGCTGGCTCACCAGAGGCTGAATTGGAAAACCTGAGTCAAACACAGAATTTGTACTTTTTAGCTAGTCGGACCTATGAGGACTACAGTTTCCTGTGGACAAAGGTCCCATCATGAGTTGGTGACATCAGTGAATCAGAGCCGAGGCTGTAAAATCCTTTAAGAGTTTTGAAATGAACCTCTTCTCATAACCATCAGTGTTTTTAAGTTGGAAGCTGGCTAATAATAGTACGGGATTATCAAAGACCAGAGATCGTCAGTGACCTCCACCTCTTTTATTAATGTGCTGTAAAACAGAACAATCCCCACGCATAAAATACAAATCTGAATTTTGCAGCTCAAGCACTTCCATTAAAAAGGTTGTAAGGATTGCGCAGTGCAAGTAAAAAGGAAAGGATGGGTGATCTATGAAAAAAAATGGGGTTTTAAGCCAAGCGTTCTTCAGGATTCTATCTGCACCTCCCAAAGCTAAAATTGATCAGGAAAAACCTCTAACTCGGTCTACTGTGCATTACAGATCAGAGACCTTCATCCAGCTGCTCCTATATTAAGCTGAGGAACACACTGGATTTCTGAACCAGTTGATTCAGCCATGTTAGAAGAACAAGTTGATCAGTTGGACCTATGGTAGTAGAATTTGCTGGGAACAAAATTATATACTAGGGTTTATGTTTACAGCCTTGATATGTCAGTTCTGTGCACCTTGACTGCAGCCTTCCCCAGCACATAAGCACGCATTTGGTTCCAGTTCTACAAGCACGTTGACTTCAAGGTAAACATATATTAAGTGCTTGACCGAGCTGGGGCTATTCCTGATTTTTTCAGGGCGAGCCCTGCATGATTAAACAAGAATACTTCTTACGAGAGTGCTAGTACTAAACTGAACTTTATTAAAACATAATCACATCCTTGAATTGAAGGTTTTAGGAGAACATGATGTATTAACATTCACCAAAAGCAGATGTGCTAAATAAATGAGGACTGCCATGCCACCGACTCTCAGACTTAGTTAGGAAACTGTGCAAAGTAAACTCTGACAGTGAGAATCAGGTCTCTGTAATGTTTTTGTTTGCACTGAAGCATGGAAGAAGAAGAAACGCACTTTGCTTTGCTTCTCACTCTGTTTCCTGTCACCAAAGTACTGCATTCTGGGACCTGAAAGGAGGCAGCCCACTTCTATGTCCTGGAGCCAGCCACTGGGCCAGAGGAAGGACCAAGCCCATGCTGCTGCCTGCTTCCATTGCACCAGTGCTACTTCTGGAAAACATAAATAAGCTGCTCTGCTGCTGAGCAGGTTTTTTGTGGCTTTGGTCTATGTATCCTCCTTAGATGACCTGAGCACCTGAGCACGCCTCCTGAAGCTCCACTACAGTCTTCCTTTTCTCTCCTGACTGCCAGCAATTCGCTCTGTCTAAAGCATCTTGCGAATGAAGGGCACCCTTCCAAGACCCCTCTTCTCCTTACGGCCTCGAGGAACAGCACACTGAATCATTTCTTCAATCAAATCTCATTGCATTGGTTCGTGAAGTGCCTGGACATCATTAATGTGGAAGTGTCAAAGAACTAGCATCACTATTGTGATAATTATTCTTATGGAATGAAAAATATACTGACAGCTGTTGGGTGTAATTTTCAGAAGTTTGGCCTGAGAGCAAATTACTTCCCTGACCACTGTATATTTATGGCTTTATTAGTCATAATTTTCAAACAAATTCTAAATCAACCCTAAGGAAGAAAATATCAGCTTCATTTGCCACAGTTTCATTTTTCAATATGAAAAAGGAAATCACCACAAGGCTTGCTTAATGGAAACAAAATCTAAACCAAACTGCTCGGAAGGTCAAGTATTCTGCAGCATCCCAATCTTATGCACAGGATGCCACCAATTACAAGTTAACACTCCATCATCCCTTACATTTGGACTCCTCGTGTGGAGACTCAAGTGCAGCAGGGCTATGAGCTAGAAGCCTGCTCTCCCATAACGTATTTTGCCTTCCCTTTAACATTTGGCCGGGCATACTTCAGACTTCCCACAGCCCCAACCATTGTTAACTAAAGTTTTGGGTTGGATTTTCAGAATCTCACTTCTTCAAAGAAAAGTGTATATCTTCATCAGAATCTCCTAGGGGGCTCTCCTAGCTGACTTACGGAGCTGACGGATGCTAATGTGCATTTTTTCCGTCAGTGTACAGTAAGGGGAATAAGGTATTAGCGGCCAAATCAAAAATAGTGGGGGTGTTTGGTAAAATGTCAGGAACCTTCAAAAGAAATAAATCATTTCTTATTATCCTTCAGCCCACAAGCTTAAAACAGCTTTCGCTTTCAATGCAACAAGCAAATACTTAACTGCTCCCCACAGATCTCAGAGTTCGAGGCTGGCCACATTTCAATAAAATGTTGTTCAAAGAAAGAAAATATTGAGAAAATATATAGCAAGCAACATTCAAGCAACCTGAATCACATTCATCTGGTAGAAGGCAGTAATTACAGTCAGTCTGAAGTAAAATCCCAGATTTAAACACTCTCAAACTAATTCACTTTAAAAACCCGGGGCCACAGACAGAGCAACTTGTCTGCATTTAGCAGAGACTGAGGACCGGAGGGTGGTCAGATGCTGCACGCCCAGAACTCGCACCAGATGTGGTGATACAGTCTGCAAAGCCAAGATTTGCTGTCCTGAGAAGATCTGGGATACAAGCTACTTAACCAAGTCTACCTCTCTCCTATGCTTCTGCATAAGATCTTCTAGGGACAAAGAAAAGCTGCAATTATTAAAGCAGAGGAGCACAAATGATGTTGTTCCAGCTTACACAAACTGCCGTGACCCAGGGCAGAAAGCGCTGGCAAACAGAATAGAGAAGGACACAGAGAGTCTACTACAGTTCTCCTGAGCACGGTGATCTAATGGATAAAACTAAAGAGAAAGAAATAATGAGAGAAACTGCAAGTGAAAACCTGTCTACAACTTTCCAGTTAAGCTGTGAACATCCAAGTGATTCATATAACACAGATGAGTTTGCAAACTCTTAAGCGCTTCCCTGGTAAACAAGCTGGAACCAAACTCTATACCCATTACAGACATATAAGCACACGTCAGTCATGGCTCTGGCCACTTGAAATAACAGATCTTATACAGCATTGCCATG
Source organism: Aquila spilogaster (assembly GCA_024606505.1). Classification (NCBI taxonomy): domain Eukaryota; kingdom Metazoa; phylum Chordata; class Aves; order Accipitriformes; family Accipitridae; genus Aquila; species Aquila spilogaster. The sequence goes on from JANHGO010006587.1 coordinate 11,307, forward strand.
GCAGAAGATGTTTCTGGCTTTCCCAAGGGGCATGTTACAAGGAGCTCCAAATGTCTTTAATGAATAACAATTTAATGAATAACATAGCTTTCTGTCTAAGAAGCAGCTGTATAATAATGATACTGTTGAGAAACTTGTTGGTATGGCAAGGGCATAGCCCAGTTGCAAATGCAGGGAGCATCTCTTCTTGCAAGATACACACAAAGACTGAAAAAAAATGATCATAATTGAAAGGAACCTGAAACATTTTCTCTGGTTTTAGGCTTCCCAGAGTGGCCTATAGTGGAGCTGAGCTGTGATGATGTACTGTTTAGTTAAGAAGGACTTGTATGCATGTGTGCATGCACCGATAAATATCAAAGGACACACTAAGAATATATATGACTTGTTTCACTAATTTCTCAGCTCACTGAAAAACAAACAAGCATGCAAGATCCTTCATGCAGCTACCCACTCACGAACAGGTAATAAGACACCACCAACAGGCTCCTGGGAAGTAAAAGATCATTTTGTTATTGATCTAACAGGGGAAATCAAACTTTAACAGGATTTCCTATAAGCACAGAGTAGAACAATCTAATTATGAAAATTCCAAACTGGGTATGTTATTAGTGCTGGTGAAACCATACGGTGAGCATCATTTATAAGCCTCAGGGAAACCGGGCCAGCATCGTGCTAGCTTGGTGCTTCACAAACACCCAGGACAGCACAACAGCACAAATCCCTGGCCCAGCCTAACAGCCTCTCTGTGGTCAGCTAGGAGAAATCATTCAGCTGACAGCCTGTTCCCACTCTCCACCTCACTCTGCAGTGCAAACTTCAAAACTCATGCCTGATTAAAACAAAACAAATGGGCAGATCTCAAGTGTAGCCATCACTCCTGCAGAGAAGTACTCGTGCTGACTGCCAAAAATGCCCACCAGCTCCTCAAAATCAGGAATCAGGGCTCCCATGTTCCCTGCAGAACGGTTTATCTATGTGCTGGATCCCGCAAACATACCCTCACCAAACTCAAAGTTTGGTGCTCCTGGCTAATCGGAAGAGAACACTTTTTCTTCTTTCTGGATCTAAAACACTTTCATTATTGTATTATCTATTTAAATATCCAACTGAGTTCCAACATGTCTTTAGCTGCAAGGGTTTCTCCTCTCACCCTCCCCAGTTAAAAAGACGGCCAGACTAACTTGGCAATTAAAATAAAGGTATATTTACCCATTCTACTTGAGTAAGGTTAAAGCCAGCACCATATCATGTAGGCTTAAAGATTTTGCTAATTTACTTTAATCCATTTAAACCTTTAAAGCACAGATAATGGGAAACAGACAAAAACCTCTTGCACTTTCCAAATGAAGAGACAGTCGTTCCCTCCTCTCTAAAGAAGGGTAACTCTCTAGAAGAACCCTGAAAGGTCAGCAAGGAAGCCTTTGACTACTTTCTTCCTGGAAACCCAATCTCAAAGGTCACAAAACCACCGCTAAATTGCCTTTAGCAAAGAACCTAACCAGAGACACATTGCAACCTACTTAATTGCCTTTAGCAAGAATGTAACAAGAGACACATGGCAGGGCCTTAAATGGGAACCCGGATCAATACTTCAACATTTAGGAAGAAACCACTTTTAGCAAGGAGATTCAGTAACTGATGATGAGCTTAGGGCTCGGTTGAATGCAGAAACAACAGCAACAACAGCACCATGGGCTAAGTGCCATGTGGGTATGCAGACAGACTGGACAGACCGCAGCATAGGGATACATAGACGCTCGTGGAAAATCCATCTGGATAAGAGCAAGGGTAACCTGGTCTTTCAAAGGAACAGTAAAAAGATTGGCAACACTTTTGTGTGGTGTGGCAGGAAACTGAAGTAACAAATCTTAGTACTGTAGAGCCACAGAATTTCTGGGTTGGAACAGACCCTTAAAGGCCACGTGGTCCAACCCTTCTGCAAAGAACAGGGACATCTACAGCTCCATCAGGTGCTCAGAGCCCCGTGCAACCCAACCTTCCATGTTTCCAAGGACAGGGTTTCCACAAAGGCCCTTTTCGCATACTTAAGACCCATCAAGCTGAGTGTCCAGCTGAAAGACAGAAAAACTACTGGCTGAGGTGATAAATACATCCCCCCAAAAGTCAACATACAACATGGCAGCCATGTGCTGCAATATTAAAACAATTTACTTCTCCTGCATTCAGGTATGTCCAAATTCTCTATCACTTTTCACTTATTATGTCTCTAGACCCAGCCAGCTGTGAGAGGTATATAAACAAGAGACACTGTTTCAATGTAGCACAAGACCTCAGGGAGATTACAACAGAACTGGAAGCAGAAATTCTTAGACCAGTAGTCCCAGGCTGCCCAAAGTAAGCGACTGCTATGAAACCTCAGAGGGAAAACCCTACAGAGCTTCAAAGTGAATGCAATTCATCAGGCCACTTGCACTGACCTGTGGATAGCAGGTGTAAGGAAAACAACACAGACTAAACCTTTCCCCATAACAACACCAGGAAGGACTTCAAAATGGATCATCCTACTGGAACTTGAAACAGACATAGAAGCTCTTACCTTCAAAAGCAATTGTGGGGTGTTCTTTCCTGACACACTGCTGATGTTCAGCTTCAGAGTATTCAGGTACATTCTGTGATGCTGAGAGATGAAAAGCAAGAAGAAAAAGGCTTGGCAATGACAGGGAAATGGCCTTTAATCTTGAAACAACCATGACTGAAGGGCAGCTGCAGATCTAGCTTCCAAGGTGGGCCCAGGGAGGATACCTGAAATACAAATAATTCCACTTTCAGAAAGATTGTTTATCCAAAGTGTGTAGCATGGGTAGGGGAGGGTGGAATTCCCCTTTCATCCCAACCCCACTTGTGGTAAGTACACATGAAAATAACCCACAAAACAGCATCTAAAAAACAAATGACCCAATTTATGACTATATTTGAGCTTTTAACTTCAAAAGGAGGTGTAGTGCACAGCTTTCTAGATATCTCTGTTTAGCTTTGGGGTATATGTCTTTATACAGTACCCAGTGTGCAATGGGCCACACTGACAACATGACATCACCAGTGCTCCACGTGTAAATGTATCCCGTGTAGACTCCTCACTCTTTCACTTCATGGGAGGACTACTTAAATGCTGCATTGCACTCAAGAGATCGCTCAGGGTGGGCCAACATCAGAACACGTGCAATTAATACTGTTCTAACCAGAGATTTATACATTTTACCACTGCTGTTTTAGATGTCTTGAAACAAGAAAAGGCAATTTAAAGATGTTGCCAGGAAAGTGCTAATTAAGGTGTAACATTAAAATTAAAAGAGCTTAATGGGGAGAAGGGTGAGAAGTGAGTCAATTGCCTGTGTTACCACAGGATGCCACAGCCACATGAGCAAAGGCACAGCTGAGGAGGAGGAGCTCTTCTCTCGGGTAGAGAGGCAAGCCCTGCCTCTCCTACCTGAGCAGTAGGAAGCAACAGAAGCACACCATATAGTCTCTTCAAGCTCCCTGGGGCTACCAGGCCTGAGGCAGGGGATGGAGGATTAATTAGCTCCTGCCACCGCTCCCCAAGATGCTGCAGCAGCTTAGGAAAATCTGCATTGCCAAATTTTATCTTCCTGATGTGCACATTGTTTTCCCTAGGTAACTCTGTTCAATTAATGCAAACACATGTTTTCAAACAAATGGAGTCCTCTATCATTGAATCTTATCTACTGATAAAGCCGATTCTGATTAAATTCACATATAATGAGATTTTCAGTTCCAGATTCCTAAAGGTAACACAACAGTCAGCTCCTGCAGTGCCCAGTGCCTCTCTGGTTTTGCTTGGAGTCCCCAGAACCTTGCCAGTGAGCTGAAGCACTCAGACTGGGGTCCAGTAACACAAGGCACCAGTAAGCAATGACAGGCTCATGGCAAGGGCAAACTCCAACACGAGGGACAATGCTGTGACATCAAGGAGCTGGGAGAAGTTCCTGAAGGTTTTCAGGCATCATGGGAGCCACAACAGACTGCTTACAGCAGCAGTGGGAGACAGCGGGACTGAAAGATGGATCCTATTTTATTCTTAAGTGTATTTCTCTGTGATTTTAAACACCAGCATACAGAAGTGCATCCATCATGCATGTCCTCAGCAGTCGCTATATACCACTGAGTGAAAATAACATTGGCATTCAGGAGCTGGGGACATTATAGAGATTCAGTTTCCTAACTGGCAAGAGTGAGAGATTACAGCATTTCACTTTTTTGGTTTTCCAGCCCTGTATACGTACAGGTTTTATGCAGGGCTGTATAAAATTCCCTTCCATTTCTCCAGCGGAATTTCTACAGTGTTTCACTATAGAGCTGCGGGGTTTTGTTTGTTTGTTTGTTTGTTTTTTAACACAGCAAATATAATGTTAAATTAAAAACACGACTGGCAGAAGTCAGAGACGTTAAATCATTCGAAGCCAAAGCCAGAACAGTGATCAGTCATTAAGCACAAGCATACTGCAGGGCATACACAAATGGGTACTGTGGCATCTCAGATGATGATGTTACTCAAGTCGCGCTATAATGGAAGTTATTGATGATGAAGCTCCAGATTATATTTTCAACCATTGGTTTAAATGACAATTTTTTTTTCAGTATAGATCCAGTTAAATACAGCACACAGCTGTGGACCCCAGGGAGATGCATTCGTGTAGCTCTTAGATCTACTGAAAGTTCCAGCAAAGACAAAGCCAAATTTCCCTTTGACAGGAGATGGCTGTTGTGGGAAATGCAAAAGAAGTGAAAGGACTTCTTCATGTCAGAGATCTTTGCTGGGAACTGGATGACAGGCACAGAAAACCTACTTTATGCATGCTGTACTCCTCCCAGTCCAGCTGTGATTAGCTAATCCCAGAAATAAGGTACTAAGCTAGGCAGACTTCTAATCTGAGCCAATATGGCTGCTTTCATGTGCTAACCATCCAAAAAATGACCTCAAGTCAGGTGAACAAAACTTTTAAATTAGATAACAGTGCTTGAGGACACAAAGCAGAGCTCTCCCACAGCCCTCCAATGCTCCTCTAAGGCCCCGTGTGGTCCAGAAGCAGCAGATGAGTAAATCCAAGCTTCACACTCAACAGGGTCATGAAACAATAAGTTTCATACAAGAGAGCTTCATAACATCCCACAGATTATTCTGTGCCAAAGCAGAGTACATTTACTAGTGTTTTGTCTGGACTAGTTGTAAAATGTGCCAAGGAGCTGGATTTCTGCCACTTTCCCTGGGAGATTTTACCACCGTCCAAGAGATTTCAGCGTTCCTTAGAAAGCTGTAACCAGTATTTGGGGTAAAGTTCCATCTCCTTTTTCCTTGTTGTCACAAGGAAATCCAAAGCGTGCATGAAAATCATGGTTTCAAAGTTGATATGAAGTGGAAATACACGATCAAAGAAAGATGAAAAAGAAACGACATAAAAAGCCTGTATCCTTTCCTATGTCAGCTGTCTCCTTCACCCCATTACAACCATCAAATCTATTAAATGAAATCTGTGTCACGTGCAGTCCTGGACTGGTATCTGGGATCAACGAGTCAGTGGGTAGATACCAGCTTGGTCAAGGACAAAAGAAACTCTGAGCCCAGAGCACCAGCTGAACAAGATTCAGACAGCAGATAGCATCACAAGCAGTTACATCTCCAATCCGCCCCTTCTCAGCCTGCCTTGGCCATTTTCTTCTCAATATTTTAAGAGAGACCCTCACTAAGTGTCTGCTATTTCCAGCTGCTGCAGTTTTATTTCCAAAAACCCCATATTCCCAGTATGAACAAGTGCTGTGTGCCCAAAGGAGAGCAGCTGTAGGCCAAGAGCACTCTGGCAGTTGCCTGTGAGGGTCTGGCCGCTAGCTAAGAAGTGTAAATGTTTAAATTCTGCTGGGGATGGCCAGGCTCGAGCCTCCCGTTTTGTCCCAGCTGCAGATGTTCGCTGAGAGGGATGGTGGGGTGGTGCTCAGGATCAGCCCTCCACAGCCACGTCCCAACCACATCCCAGGCTCGCTGCTGGAACTTGTCCTCACCCTAAGCCCTTAAGATACAGTTTAAATACCATAAAAAGAGCTGCTCTTATTAAAGTCTCTCTGCTCAAAATGGCTTAGGGCTGGAGAAATCAGCTGTCAAGGTTTCAGTACAGATGAGAGACAAGAGCTGAAATCCCTGGTTAAACTCAAATCCCAGGCAGGACATATCGCTTCAATTCTTTATTTGCTCATCTTTGATGTATCTTTACTACCGCAGCTACTGCCTCCCTCCAAAATGCAGACACGTTAAAAAAAAAAGATGAAAATATCCAATAAGATCGTGTGCGCAAGTCTTTCTGCCATCTCCCCACTGACAGCCCCGCAGCCCCAAGCCCTGGTGTGGTTGGGGCCCCTCTCTCCCCTCTCCTACCACATGCAAAAAATCCCTCTGGCCCTCTGCCACGAAGGTCAGTACATTTGGGCTCCAGTGGGATCCAGTGAAATGCCCTCCACAGAGAGGCACTTCGTAGAGCACAACTCCTGCCACCATCCTCTCATCTCCTCAATCAGGCTCCTTACGCTCATGTGCCTCCTTGGCTGGCACAGTGGCACTGGATGGGATGAGAGCAGCTCCTCTTGGGGGCATCACCTGGGCTGAAATGGCAGCCCCAGCATCCCTGTGAGCACAGACATCCCATTTTCCCCCTGGTGCCTTTCATGGCAGCCCAATAGCCTCGCCCCAGCACAGCATTTGGGGCATCCCCTGCCGTCCCTCCTGGGGCACGAGTCTATTCCAACTCTCCCTGCACTATATCATTGCAACTCCATTGATTTCATAGGAACTAATCCTGATTTACAGAGGGTAACTCAGATCAGGCCCCCTTTGACTAAAGCTCCATGTCTAAAAGAAAAATACCTTCAATCAATCTTCAAGGCTTTAAAACAAAGCACACTTTAAAAATGGCTGTACCAGGAATCCATATCCTGCTTTCCTCTGACTGTAACTATCATTTTGACTTAATAAAACGTGACAGTAAAGTTTAAGGATAAAAGAAAATGCTTCATCTTTCATTTTAAAGAAAAGAGATGCCTTTAAGAAAGGCTAAAAAAGGAACCTCCTGAAAAAGCATTAATTCTTCCGTTCAGGATCTTTTGTCATTGGCGCAGTTATGATTTTATTAGAATGGAGACCAGAGAGAAGAAGAGAAATGGAAAGAGGTGAATGCTAAAGTATTCCAAAAAAAGCACTGGAAGAATAAAGGAAATAAATAAAAACATTACAAAGCACGACAGCTCGGCAGTGCAGCTGTGATGGGCTGGTACTGGCAGCTCTGTCTTAGAAAAGGGCAGCAAGACCTCAGTCTTTCATCCCCGTGCCACCCCATGCCCTCCCCTCCCATCCTCACCCCACATTTCCCTGTATAACCACAGGGTTATCTTTTACACCAGCCCCAGAGCCCAGCAGCAGGGTGGGAGCAGGGCATGCAGGCTGTCCTGGGGCAAAGCAGAAGCCGGAGCTCCGTGCTTACCACTGGGTGCTCCCCAGCTCCTTCCATACCCACACCAACACCACAGAGGGCTTTATGTCAATCAAGAACAAAACAAGCAAGATCTCACAACATAGGTCACTTCATTGTAACCTTTCTGTTACCTAGATCTATATAAATTATGCAGGTTACCCTTTGCAGGGGAGAAATCAGTTTCACCTAATATGCTGCTATATTCACAGCATGGTCACCAGCTGCAGGGTCTTGCAACCCAAACAGATCTTCACCCTCACAGGAGACCCTCAAGAACAGGAACCTCTTAGAGAAAGCCCCCATTAGATAGAGCTGATTCAACAATAAAAGCCTGTGTAACAGAGCAAAATACACTGTGCTGCTGGGATGTGGCCAAAGCTGGTGGGCATAAATAAATACGTGTTCGGCTGACACTCGGCCCTCTGAGCAGCCTGAACCTGACCACACACTGAGTCTGTCCCCAACTGCTTCCAGAGGCTCTCCCCAGAGGGCTCTACATCTTTCTTTAACTAGCTACACATAATAAAAAGACATGAGGGGTTTTGTGAGGGTTTGTTTGGGAAACGAATTTAGCACTTGTGAAAAGGTGCCCGGGAGTCTGAAGTCCTCTGTTTATCCAAAGGTCGGATTTGGCAACGAACACTTGCTCACATTTATTTCCCTGGTGGTACACTTTCACGTTCTCCAAAAGACTCCAGCAGTGGGGCTGGAAGACCTTCCCTGAGCTGGGCACTGCAGGACTGCCAAAGCAGAGGTTTTTGGTGGTTCTGGGACCTCTGTTCTTGCTCAACAAGTGATGCAGAGTCCTCTGCACCTCTGCTGTAAATCCAAGGTGCCAGACATGCTGCTGACATGCAGATCAGTGATGTAACTGCAGTACATCCAGCATCACACTTACTGTACATAGCCCACTGGCTGCAAGGGCTCTGTCTGACTTGAGATTTGGTACTCAAGCCCACAGACTCATGCCTTAAGGTGTGGAAACACAGCAACTTTTCTTCAAGTTGCCTCTCACACTTGTATATTTGCAAAGTAGCAGAGCCACAGGCCCTACCACTATGCTACCATCCTACCACCATGACCAGTCAGTGTCACTGTGTCACTCCACCATCCTCTGATGCTGCACGGTCTGGAGCTGCTGATCTTGTTGGGAAAACACTAAGAAGATGAAATTTTAGGAAAAAAATCTGATTTCTCCTCTGACCTGAAGTGATCTTAGAATTTGAGCCTCCAGCAGACAAAATGCAAGCCATGTAATCATCACACCAACCAACCAACCTCCCTCCTGGCAGTCAGCCACAAGGCATGGGCTCCATTTTCCCTAAAGGTCTGTTTTTAGTTTCAAGACCCCAGTGCTGGCTCTAGGGCCATGGCCTTAACACATAACGCAAATGCGTGGCTTAATTCTAACTCCAGGAGGAGAAGCAAAAAGCACTGCTGTAGTGCTGGGTCCAAGTTTCAGCCTGCTTGGAGAGAAGAATATGTTTTGCTGCAGCATTTTCTTGGCACTGGGCAGCATTGGTTATCATATGGAAACATATGTCCAGAAGGAAATCAAATGGCCAATACATGCCCCAAATCCAAACCTCTGTTCAAATTCTGTGGTACCAGGAGCGTGGCAGCATGATACCTGCTAATCTGAGCTCTCTAGCACAGGAATTACTATGTGGAGTCACGGCAAGATCATTTTACTGCTTTCTCAAAAGATATTTAGGCAAGAGCATGTGAAACACAGCAGTGACCCTTCTGGCTGCCTTTAATGAACTGGAGCCCCAATTTTCAGTGCCCACAGATCTACTTTGCCTGAGCAGCCTACAGTATGGTCCCAAACCTGTAGGATGTCCCTTCTCCTAAATTCCCAGACACCAAGGTGATGCAGGATTTCATAGAAATCCTATGAACTATGGTCCAGAAAAGCAGCTCCATGCTGGAAAGGAAGGCATAAATATCTGAGACATCCCTCACTCCCTTGGTTTTTGGCAAATCCAAATGTCCAGACAAAATCTCAGCCCTGACACAGCCTGCTGATGGCATGCCTGGGCCTCAGGGAAGTGCCCTGCTCCTCAGAAATGCTCTAGAAAACCCAGGCAAGACAGAAATCTCACTGTCATCTTCCAGGAGGCAGGGCCTGAGCACGCGGTTTGGGGGCTGATATCGTTTTAATGCACTCCGAGGCCAGGCTTCCCGGAGATGAATTATTTGTAATGAATTCCAATCACACGGCACTCCAGCCCCCACACCTTCGTATTGCATATATAACCAAATTAGTTTAGAAGATGTAAGTTATTCAGGGACTTAGCTGTTCAGTCTGGCCTTGGAGGATTTGCTCTCATTATGGCTTTTATGCAAATTCTGTCCTCCAAATCTCTTCTGAATCAATTATTA